>OZ005673.1:1596260-1740319 GCA_963930725.1 Candelabrum cocksii | reverse complement strand
TGCTTCAAAGTGATTAAGATGGTCGTCGTGAAGAATGCAAAGCTGCACGCGCAAGATTTATCCACCTTGAAAGCAGGGCTGTCCATCTTTAAAACGTTGATTCGATCGTCAAATGACCTATCAGTTGGAAGATTTAAAGCATGTAAATGTATAAATGACTCCTTAATCATTTCTGAAAGAAGATTCGCCCATGCATCAAGAATCCACTTTATTATACTTTTCCTTGGTGGTGCCTTTAAATTTCTGGTAGTTAAAGGGTAGAAAATCCAGTTTTCAGAGTATGAACGATGCCGGCAAAGTTTAAATACCTTACAAACAAAGTTCATACTGCTGATATTCTACACGACGAATTGGTGAACAAGGAAGACAAATACAGTCATTTTGAATTTTATGATATCGTTTAAAAGAGAAAAAATGTCCATACAATAGTTAACCGTGTGAGTTTGGAAGATGCTTCAAATAAGCGCCGCGATTCAGTTTTAAGTGGGGCGGTTGATCGAGGGTTGGGTTTATTCTAGGATTTCCGGTATATATGATGTAATATTCGGCGATGGCCCAATGGTAAGGTGTCGGCTCTTAACCGTAAGGTTCTGGGTTCGAGACCTTGCCATCACAAAGTTGTTTATTGAGCCGTTATAAATAAACAACGCCATATTTCATCAAAAATAACCGTAGCACAAATGGGAGCAATTAAATACACTAAAATTCTTGGTAGAGGTCTTCGTGATAATGCTTAATTATCGTTCTGGAAGCCTCGTTAAAAAACAAACCAACAAAAAACAGATAGCTAATTCTATAAAGGCTTATATTGTCACTTAAAGAGTATACTCTAATCTTTTTAGATTTGTTTGTTCTGTTATTTGCAAACAATAGACTCCTTCAGAGGCGGATACAGGATGTAGAGTTTGCCCCTGCTGAAAGTTTTTCTGCTTTTTAAAGTAGTGTAAAAATTGCCCCCTACGATGGTTGGGCAACAAAGAAAATTTTTACTTATATGGTCGAATTAACCCCCCAAATAGCCAAACCTTAAACAAATTGTTACGGAAGGTTTTTTGGTATCAAAAAAGCCCAATGTTATCCCCTATAACATATACAAAATTCTCTACATGGGAAAACCTTTCGCAGTTGGTACAGTAAAAGTGGGTTTTCTTCTAATAAATGAACAAAATGACAAAGTGCATTTTTGCGCAAAGTTTTTCTTAGAACTAGAAATCATATATTTAAAAGTTTTCCAATAAGTCAAATATATTTCCATAACTATGTTCCTCATCGCTGCCTTCGTTTTCTGCGTCTTCTACATTGTTATCACCATGACAATGTACGCATGCTGCCACACATTTAAAGGGAAAGTTTCCCGTTTTAAAACGTTTTTTTGTATTGATTTTTTATATTTGGAACAATATATTTGCTCAACTAAAATTACAAAATTCCCGCGCGCACCTGAACTAATGTAATACCTTATCGGCCCTTTTTACGCCGGCCCATATTCCGCCACTCAGCAAATTTGTCCTAACACCATTTAGGGCCGCATTTAAGGCCTTTTTCAGGAAAAAATGAAAATCAATAAAATAACACTTTTAACCACTCACTGGACATTTGTAATGCTTGTTTATTTCACAAAATAAATTCATAAATTAATCGTCAATTACAATTGTAGCTGTACTGTAACAATGTTTTCTTCCTCACCGTCACCATCGTCAGACTGCAATGCAAATCATCCACTTCGTCGTCGATTATCAGTGCTAAATAAAATTGCTCCGCTATTTTTGCAACTTGTTGGTTGATAAAAGTTTTCATTTTTTCCAATATTGTCGTACTTTCATGGGCAAAATGTATCAAAATTGGAATTTCAATCTCACCTTCAGGAATTGGCGACGGTCTTGAGACATTACTTGCCACGGTCCCGTTAACTGATCCTCCCTCGTGTATAAAATAATAAACAAATCTTGACAATTCTTTCGGTATAACTGTTACATCTCCAATCCTATCAGTTCTTTTTATTGTTATTTTGCAACAATACGGGTCGATGCTAATTGAGATTTGATTTGTCTCTTGTAAAACTTTTACATGTTGGTGTAAAGCAATGTTTTGCCAAGTTGTTTTTTATATACGTGGTAACCTCTACTGCCAATTTCTACTGGAAACGACTTCATCTCAAAAGACTTGAAATAACTAAAATAAAAAAATGTCAAACTTGACTGAACCAATATTCTTTTGACATGCGTTTTTCTTGATTTTGTCTAGACATCTGAATTTTATTTGCACTCCTGTTGAGGTGACATCAAACGCATTAACAGGCAATAGATTTTTGTCTAAGATGAAGAGTTTTTAAAAACATGTTTATTTGATTGATTGTGAGAAAAATAAAAACAATTTTTAAAATGGATATCACTAAATATTTTACGAAGTCAAAAACGCCCTAAGCATAGTTTGGAATAGCAAAATTCGTCTTAAAAAATAACGTCGGTTTGTGCCGGTTTGAGCAAAAGTTTGGCCTTTTTTTTTCGGCGTAAAAAGGGCCGATAAGGTACCTGAAATTTGGCGATACGCCACGAGAGCATCGATATAAGCATGGCCGCCATCTTTGTATTGTATTCCAGATTTAGGCAGCTATTATCTCGTATTATTTTGTTGTTATATAGCCTTTATTAAAAATGGAACAATTAGAAGACGGAGCATTGGACATAGAAACAGAGAACAGTGAGATTTATCATGTAAACCACTTCCCTATATATTTGAGCCGGAACATTCACAGTCCGACATTGAGCGCCAAAGACGGGAGAAGATAGAAAGAGAAAGCAATCAGGAGGCCGCAATGCAGCTAGAAAGTCGATTAAATGAGACATTCTGGTACACTTGTGGAGTTTGTGGACCGATGCCTACAGAAAACGAATATCTCTGCTGCCACGAGGTGCCACAAATACTTACATTGTTGGATCAGTTTGATCCCGACCCAGCAGAGGCATACCGTGATCTCGAGTCAGAAGTGTTGAACTTCTTTAGTGTAGAAACTAACATGGGAAAGTTTACACACCAGTGTATCACAGCCCGTTCCGACCTCATTCCACATTTAAATAACAGTGTACTAACTACATTGTTCAGGAGTAACAGAAAAAACTGGAAGAAATTTCCAAAACCCAGAGGTCCTGGTGGATCCCTAAATAACGAGTAAGTACATGTAGTAGCTGTTGTAGATCTAGATATTACTTTACATTTATATCCAAGCAAAAAATTTAAAAATTATTTATACATGGAAAAACTAACATAAATGTGTGCACATGTTCGAACAATCATAAATAATTGAAATTGACATTCATTTCAGACAATATCGCCTGGTATCATATCGACACGTACTCGAGTGGATCCTACAGGGAGAAAGGTTAGGAAACAAGAAACCGAATGGTTTTACCAGCTTGCTTGGTGAAACACATAAAAGATAAGTTTCCAGCACCTGATGGACAGTACAAAGGTTTTTGCTGGCCTCTCACTAATGATGAATAGGTACATTTATCATAACAACTGTGTATTACTCAGTCGTGCTATGCAAATTATAAGTTAAACAAATTATAATGTGGTATACAGTAAATGTCTAAAATTGCTGAAGTGAATTCACTGATAAAGATAAATTATAATTGCAATGCATGTATACTAATAATACAATTCATTGGTGTACAAAATACAAAAATAAACAAGCCATGTAATGTAACCAAACTGTATTGTAGGTGGTCTATAACTATAACACAACATGTACATGTAGATTGTTTTAAACTGGTTGCTCATGGTTCTCGAAATGTTCTGCGAGCTGTAATCTCCTACGATATTGCTCAATGACAACCTCTTTAGCGGGTCTGGGGGTTTTGACAATGTTCTTGGGCAGCTGTGGTAGTGTTACGTGGGACTCTCTTGATTTGAACTTGATAGCTGGATTTCTGCGCCTTTCTAATGTCTTTTCCACAAGGTCAGATCTTTCGTATACCTTTTTGGCTAACCACGATCCGTCACCCTGCTTCTGACACACAACTCTGTAACGAGGAGTGCCTACAAGTAAATGGGATTATTTCTATTATTTTATAACTCATTCTCCAAATGTAACAGTAACTATAACTACAACTATTAGTAAGGATTATTAGTAAGTACTTGTATATGATGAGTTTTTGTAGTATATAGTAAACAGTGGGCGAATGAAATGAATCATAAGTAATACATGTATAATATTACCTGTCTTTGTTGTTGCCTGTTGTCTACCAACATTTGCATTGTGGTCGATAACTGACAATTGCATTCGGCCCTTCATAGCACCATAGTGAGAGTGAATACGCTTTGGTGCAAACTTTGTAAAGGATGCATGATAGGACCTTAGGTCTCCTCCTCCTCCGTTTTTTATTCTAGTTAACCATTCCCTGGCCAATTTTCTGTCTTTCGGAAAGTGTGAAATGGAACTCCTCGTTCGGCAGCTTTTTTATAGTCAGTACACAAAGGTACTACACGCGCTGACATAGTATAATATTCCTTGATTCTTTCCCTGTTAATATATCAGTGTAATAAGTAAAGCATATAGGAACCGATTATAACGGACCAAGCAAACGAAATACAACTATAAGCAATATGGCCACCGCTTTGCAATGCTATCGTGACGTCAAGTCAAATCTCAGGTAGCGCGTTACTTCAGGTGCGCGCGGTAATTTTGAAATTATATATCGCGGGTCCGTTACTATGTAGGTATATTAAAAACATAAAAAATTGTATTATACTGGGAAACTTTCCCTTTAAGTCCGTTCTTTTTACAGCACGAGTTCTTTCCGCATCGACTCTTTTCTGTGGATGTTTTGCACTTACATCGAAAGAATTTAAGAAGGTTATCACGGTGTCACCTTCATATATGTCATAATAGGCTCATAGTAACCATCTCTGAGTTTACCATCCCCAGTTGGGCTCCAAGGATGTACCCAAAGTGATTTCCGTTGGATCACTTGGAAGTAAACTCGGAGACTGTAATAGTAAGCATATCTTTCTGTTGGAGGGAGTTGAACTTGTGGTCTTACAGAACTAGTGCAAGTTGCTAAGACTTCCATAAAGTGATTGTATCGCAAGTCTACCAGCGTGCTTAATTCGTTTCCTTTGTAACTGAAATATACAAAAGAAAAATGTCGAGGAAACAAAACCACTATATATATATAAGACTCAAGTAAACGAATATTGATATTCATTTTGAGATCCTATACGACGCCAAAATACAAAAACAATAATGTGACATTTTTTGAGAATCTATCAAGTGATATTGTGACGTATTTTGAAATATCAACTAACGTAGATTATTTTAAAGGTTATTTCAAGCCTCGAGAGAATAACGAGAGTAAATATAAAATATAAATAAATACATAAATATTAAACAATAATTTAGCTGCGAAGTTTCTTATACTTTCCCTTACAAAAATATGGTTTCCCCTACACGCATCTTGCGCAGATATATCTGTGACGTCATAACTATTTATACACACACAAACTGATCATTGTACATTTTTTTTTATTATTATTGGAGATTGCTCAAAACAAGGCCTAAAAGGCTACTTGCAAGTAGCTCAAAACAAGACCTAAAAGGCCACTTGCGAGTAAAGAGCTACAGGAGAAGTTAAGCAGATTTAAGGTAGCGATGAACATTAGATTTGAACAGTTGAAGGTTAAATTCAGGAGGAAAGCATGTAGATGGAAGGGAGTTCCAAAGTCTGGACGTACGCAGAAAAAAGCTGTTTTTATAAAAATCCCTACGACAATTTGGAACACAAACAGTCCATTGGTGAGACGAAGAAGACAACCTAGTAGAACGGAGAAAAATTTTGAGAGAAGGTGTAAGAGATGATAGTTCGCTTGAACAACGACCATAAAAAAACTTGTAGAAGAGACAAAGAGACGCTACGTTCCGCCGGTGTGAAAGGGAGTCCAATTTCAAAGAAAGGTTTTCGCCAATTGCGTTGCAAACACGCCGTTGAACACGGTCTAACAAATTCAGGCAATTTTTTGGTGCACCTGCCCATATGTGGCAGCTGTATTCCATGCATGGACGAATTGATGATTTGTATAGGTAAAGGACGCATTCAGGAGTGAGGTAATTCATTTCTCGTAAAAGAGAACCAACCTTCATGACAGTTGATTTAGCTATATTTTCAATATAAGATCGCCATGAGAGGTCGCTGGTAAATATAAGACCAAGAAGACGAAATGAATTGCTTCCAGGCAAATGAGAACCATTCATCAAAATTCGAAGTAAGTAAGCATGATTGAGATGATTAATGGAAAGAAGATTAGTTTTAGATGGATTAAAATTAACAAGCCAATTCTTACCCCATTCAACTACTGTATTGAGATCTTTTTCCAGATCAGAGGCCATTCTAACTTTATCACAATCATCTGATTTATTAAGGCAAGAATACAATGTTGAATCATCAGCATAAATAAAGGTTTTGGATGATAAATTGTCTGAGAGATCATTAATGTACAGTAGGAACAGAGTCGGACCGAGAACTGAACCTTGAAGAACACCAGCATTGATGGAAAAAATGGAAGAAGAATGACCGTTAAGAACCACCTTGAGTTTACAATTGGAAGGGAAGGAGGAGATAATATTTAAAAATGGACCTTTTAAACCATGTGCCTTAAGTTTGTGCAGTAGCCCCCGATGCCAGACTTTATCAAATGCCTTGGAGATGTCAAGGGCAACTGCTCGCGCTTCACCAGAGACATCAAGGGAAATCAAGAGACATCAAGACATCAAGATTGCTAAAACAAAAGCATTTCGTTCGCAGTAGATACAGATCAAAACATCAAAACAATTTCAACTTGTTTCTTTAATAAAACAATAAGAACTGTAATAAGATAATGCTTAATGAGCGTTCTGGAAGCCTTGTTAAAAACAAACAAACAAACAAGAATAAAGTGTTTTATGTTTCCTTCGTGGAAACCGCATTGTATTTTCGTAAGAATATAGTCAATTGATTGACAGGTAATGTATTGAAGTTTACATCTGTGAGGTCACGTGACGCTTTAAACACCGGTGTAACGGGGAATTAGGACTTCAGGGAATTAGGACTCCGCAGTCATAAATTACTAGGGATTTTTGACTTGGGGATTCTTAATACACTAGTGAATTAGGAATGCGTTAGTGAAATAGGACTCCACTAAAAATTTCATATTGAAGTCATTTATCACTGGTGAATTATGACTCTTGTTGTAAATATATCAACTTCGAATTCGAATATCGAACATCTAGCGTTGAAAAGTTTTAACTTTAATATGCTACACGCAGTCATGGAGAGTAACAAACAAAGAACACCTTATGATTGTGAATCTATTGAAAACTATATCAGACTTTAAACATATCCTGAAAGTATCAGCGAGAGAGGAGAGAAGGAATTATTTTTACATTTTTCATTTTGTGACATAATTGTCTATTTAAACACGGACCGATCCTTAATCGTATTTTCTGCGTTTCATAGTGAATAACGAAGAAATTGCTAATTCTCATATTTTTGACAAACATTAAAAACTGAAAAAATATTTTTATGTGCGATGTGCGATAACTACTACTAAAACAGAAAAAATATATTCAGAACAACCTTTATTTGTACTTTATTTTGCAACTTTATTTTCTTAAATTCAGGTTTGATATTTCTTTCCATTTTTAACTTTGAAGTCCTAATTCACGAAGGGGATTTTTAATACAATAGGGAAATAGAACTGCGCACGTCCTAATACACTAGTGAAAAATGACTGCAATTCATAAATCACTAGGGAATTAGGACTCCGCAGTCCTAATTCCCTGCTTCCTAATTCCCCATGACACCGGCAACATTTTTTCGCCAACTTTTAAAATAACAAACAAAAATGAGATACATCAGAAAGAGCAAGTTGACGAGAGATAAAGCACGATACGTATAAGAAGAATTTTGAAGCTTTGTTTGTAATGGCCAAGCTTTAAATTAGAATTTGAGATGCGCTATAAATAAATTAAACAATGGCCATCACATATACAAGGATGGCTGGACACCAAAGGTTGGAGAAAAACTTAAAACGAAGAAGGACACTCGTGAAGAGGCGGTTGCAAATGACAAGTACGCTATAGGGCTATACAAAGAAGATAAGCTTGTGGGACACATTCCCATTTAAGTTTGATATACTATTTTTTGAATGAATTAACTGAGAATGCAAGGGGCGCTCATTAAATCATTCACCTCCTTTCTAGTAAATAAGGTTAATTGAATTAATAATTGTCTGATATATTTCAAATCATACTTTTTTTAAAACACCGAGAAACATCAAATTTCACATGCTCCTCGCGCAATGACGGTTTTTCAAAACGACACGACATTTTATTCACGCTATGAAAAGTGCAGATCAAAACACTCAATCCACTGCACAATTCGTAAGGTAAACACTTAAAACGATCAAATTTCATGTTTTCAGAACATATCGGATGTGTATTCACCAACTAAATTAGTATTAGATTAAAAATGTTACGGTTCATTGGCCGCGCCACAAATTTTAGCTAAGTCAGAAACATTGCACCCCTCAGGACGTTTGAAAAATTCAAACTCTTGGCTCTCCTCAGTACACGCACAAATCTTTCGCCTTTTACTAAAGATTTCCGTGGGGAGGGTCGATAACATGAGTATTTAGATTATTTTTCTGTGGTCTGCTTATGCGGACCGTTTTAACAAACGAAACACGTGGGGACAGTTTCTTCATAATCATAATGTCGAACATTGGAATAATTGAAAACAACAAGTCAAAGTTTTCTCTTTAATGACTTTCTGAAAGAATAACACAACAAACATTTAGCCGCAGAAACTTTGTAAAAACCTCACCATACTTAAATGTCGTAGACTTTATTAACGAGAACCTGGAGAATAATTGTCCCGGTGTTGTTTTGCAGTCGCATGGAACCCATTCCTCTGGCGGTTGGCGATTCTTTTGAAAAACAAGCATGCAAACGTAATCCACTCATTATCTGTTGATAACAATAGCAATTTTGTTTACGCTGAGATCTCGCTTTTTGCGTAACTACTAAAACGTTAAACCGGTGTAGCGGTACTAACATACCCCCAAAAATTTATACCCCCCGGTATTATTATACCGGAACCGTTATACCGGGAGGTAAGAATATACCGGTATAATATTACCCCCGGGGGTATAATTATACCGGTATATTCTTACCCCCACCGGAATAAAAGTACCCCCCACTGCTAATATAAACTTCGGTTAATAGGAACATTAATTTTCGTTATTACTGATTACTTATACTCTTCTTCTTTGGTCATATTTTACATCTCCATGATAAATTTCAGACGGCTTACAAAACGCATTATACAAATTATAGCTACTGGTATATAGCAGTGCCTTCAGAAATATTTTATATCTCCATGATATATTTCACAGACGGCTTGCGCAATATACAAATTTTTACTAATTATACAAATTTTAAAATGGAAGATTCGACTAAATCTAGATCTGCTGATTTGCAGAAAGATAATGCGTCAACTATTGACAACATCTACGAATACGTGGTTAATAAGCAATATCAACCTGGCTTAACTAAAAATGCCAAAGCGAATCTTTGTCATATGGCTTCTAAGTATGTGGCGCGATCTGGACAGTTATACTATAAACACCAGTCCGATAGATCAAATAGTTCTAGCTGTGCGGAGCTTCTTGTGATCCGGGATCCCAATGAACAGCATTGACATTGTCAAGAGTGTCCATATGGGATCTGGAGACAACGACACTGCTCGTGCATTAAGTTCTCACGTTGGCATACATCGAACCAGATCTAAAATCCTTGAACGCTTCTTTTGGAAGAACGTTACTAAGGACGTGAGGGAATTCATTTTACAGTGCGATCGCTGTCAGAAGGTGAACCCTGCAAAGAGAATGGAGATAGCTGAACTGCATCCAGTGCCAGTGTGAAGTCAAGTGAAACAATGATACAGATCGGTGTAGACATAACCAATTTTCCCAAAACTGAATCAGGATACTGCTGTGCTGTGGTCGCTATGGATTATTTTTCCAAATGGCCAGAAGCACGGGCTCTTAAGGATCACACTTCAGAGAGTGTTGCTAAGTTCCTCTTTGAAGACATCATTTGTCGACATGGCTGTGTTAAGATCCAGATCAACGACCAAGGACGCGAATTTGTCAACAAAGTATCTGACGAGTTACATCGACTTACAGGAGTTCAGCAGCATGTGACAAGTGCATATCATCCACAAGCAAACGGACTGGTGGAACGTCAAAATCGAACCATCAAGGATGCTTTCATCAAGTCCCTCAGTGATCGTGAAAACTGAGTAGAGTGCCTCCCTGCAGTTCTGTTTGCTTACAGGATGTCGCGTCATGCCTCTACAAAGATAACGCCGTTCCAGATTATATACAACCGACAGGCTGTCTTACCAGTTGAAGTGTCACATATTGACCCCAACGCCAGCTTCGAGGGAGATGTAGCAGCCAAGATCAAGGGGATGACATCCATCAGGGAGCGTATGCTGTCAAAAGTTACCACCAACATCAAGGCTGCGCAAACTGTCCAGAAAGAACAATACGATAAACGTTGAACTGTCAGTGAGTTTTCTGTAGGTGACAAAGTCCTACACAAAAACCTGGTACGGCAAGACCGTAAAGGCGGACGTTTTTCCGAACGTTGGACTGGACCTTACACTATTTCTACCTCGTGTGGAAAGAATGTTTTTAAACTTGCAGGAGATAGTGGTACTGCCATGAAAAAAAAGGTAAACTCTTGCAACTTGAAAAGATATTTGACCCCTTCTGAGGATGACAAGGAGACCGCTCTGCCACCAACAAAACGTATGACGTCTACTAACATTGATAAGATTGCTGTGAAATCTGTATGCGAAGATTGGCAACGTGAACAATGTGACCTACTTAAATTGGACTTTGTTTGTGGTAATGGTAGGCAACACCAAAATGAACCACGTTTTATCTCCGTCCACGAGCAACTGAAAACATCAATGATCAAAGGGGACAGTAACTGTCTGTTCCGTGCATTTTCTTTTGTTATCACTGGATCACAAAAAGACCACGCTCTTCTTCGAACCCTCACAGTGTCCTTCATGTTGAACAACCTGGATACCATGCGCATCATCTGCCCTGACATAGCTAAGTACATTAACACTAGCGGCATGATTACTTTGGGAACCTGGGGGACAGAGGTCGAAATATTTGCTCTGACCACTATTTTAAATAAAACTATTTACATCTTCAGTCAGTGCGGTGACAGTCAGAAGTGGCTACCATATAAGTCTCTTGTGGCAAGGGAAGACAACCACCCAGATGAAGTAGTCATGATTCAAAACTTGCATCATCACTACGAACCAGCTCTACTATAAGCACATATATATAGACGTGTACACAACTTTGTAATCACCATAAAAAGCATGATTAGGCCATGTATTAATGTATATAATTGTACACCTTTCATCAGTCAGAATAAATAAGCTGAAAATAACACATAGTCTTAATTGATTTTCGTTAACTTCTGGTATATAATAGCATTTATTACAAAATCAGTGTTTTTAATAGGCACATTTGTTATATACATGCAATAAAAATAAGTATTACTAGCTAACAAATGATATCATATATATATTATACACGTATGATGAATGTAGTGCAAATCCTTACATTGAGCCATTATTGTATATAACTATTCATTGAACAAAATATCAATTATTAACAAAAATGGTGTATTTCACTTATAATAGATTACAAAATTTATGCAATAAATACTTTTTAACTATAAATACATTTAAAACAGAAATATTGTAAGGGGGTAATATTATTCCGGGGAGGTGTTATTATACCGGTACGATTATACCTCCCCGGTATAGTTATTCCGGTATAGTTATACCGGGGGGTATAATAGTTACGGGGGTATAATAGTTCCTTTACACCGGGGGAAACTACGTGGAAACAACCGGGAAACTGGGGAAACGGGTTGCTAAATTGTTAAAGCCAAAGAATGTACGATTGAATGAACTGTTTTTCAACGTAAGCCATTTTAGCAATATTTATTTTTACTTTAATTTTATCTTGTGTTTTGTTATTTATTGTATGTATAGTTATTGTTCTTCGTTGAAAGAAAATAATATTTTGCAGTGGTCCAAAAATTTCTGAACCGCCTCTCGTATTTTGTGTATTGTTTCTTTGATAAATAAACTTATTTTAACGGTGATAATAATGAAAGAAAGTCTTCAAAAAGTTTTTAAAAAATGACAATGAAGGAATAAGACAAAAAAAAGTAGAAAAGTTTGGAAACATATGCGATCTGAAAGTCATTCCTTGAAAATAGAATCATCAAGTATTGATAAACAGATTTTTATTTTAATGTTCAATGCATAAAATAGTTTTGTTTTTTTAATTGTAAAATGCAGTTTTATCATCAAAGATTACAAATAGTCACACAACTGAGAATTTAAGTATCAAAAACAAGACTCTTTTGTAGCCTTCGGACAAATAAAAAGTCAGAAACAATTTAAATTTCTCTAACTAACTAAAACTAAAACGGCCAGTTTCGAATCGGCAGTTTCGAAACGTAGTGGAATCCCACTCTGCCATTAAAATTATTGCAGAAATTTCTATTCCAAAATTTTAATGCTACAGCACAATTTTTTCAAAATTTATCCAAAAATTTTTTAAAAACAAAAAAGTGATTAAATAAAGATAAAGTAAAGAAAAGTAAAAATACCTTATCTTTGTGAACCAAGATTCTCCAAAAGATATTGTTTTAATATGGATGATAACCAGCTTAAATTTCTGCTATGTTTTCACTTCTGTAAAAATGTATATATATAATTATAGAAATTTTCCTGCCTATTTTGACACTATAGATACTAACAATTTTTTATCCAAATATGGTCAATAACTTTCTATTTGCTGTAAAATGAGTCTTTAAAGGGCCTTTACTTTCAAAAACTATTTTGGTCACTTCAGGAGTGCATTTTTGAAGAGTTTTGGGAGTTATTTGAATAAAAAATTATGGTTAGTTAGCCCATTGCTATGTAAAATCTGTGAATTTGCTAAAATAAACTTTAATAGAATTTGACCCAAAGCAGTTTTTAATAGGTCATAGGAGACATTTTAAAGTTTCAGATTGAAAAAAATTAGGATTAAAAAAACTGATCAGAATATTAGTGAAACTTTTAAAATTCTGTGACGATTTTTCATGAATTGCTGCCATTATGGATTCATTTTTGGTTTCAAAAGATATCTTATATATATATATATCTACCCTTTACTTATCTACCCTTTACTTAACTACCCTTTACTTATCTACCCTTTACTTATCTACCCTTTACTTATCTACCCTTTACTTAACTACCCTTTACTTATCTACCCTTTACTTATCTACCTTTTACTTAACTACCCTTTATTTAACTACCCTTTACTTATCTACCCTTTACTTATCTACCCTTTACTTAACTACCCTTTACTTATCTACCCTTTACTTATCTACCCTTTACTTATCTACCCTTTACTTAACTACCCTTTACTTATCTACCCTTTACTTAACTATCCTTTACTTATCTACCCTTTACTTATCTACCCTTTACTTAACTACCCTTTACTTAACTACCCTTTACTTATCTGTCCTTTACTTATCTACCCTTTACTTAACTACCCTTTACTTATCTACCCTTTACTTAACTACCCTTTACTTACCTACCCTTTACTTATCTACCCTTTACTTAACTACCCTTTACTTATCTACCCTTTACTTATCTACCCTTTACTTATCTACCCTTTACTTAACTACCCTTTACTTATCTACCCTTTACTTATCTACCCTTTACTTAACTACCCTTTACTTATCTACCCTTTACTTATCTACCCTTTACTTAACTACCCTTTACTTATCTACCCTTTACTTAACTACCCTTTACTTATCTACCCTTTACTTATCTACCCTTTACTTAACTACCCTTTACTTAACTACCCTTTACTTATCTACCCTTTACTTATCTACTCTTTACTTAACTACCCTTTACTTATCTACCCTTTACTTAACTACCCTTTACTTAACTACCCTTTACTTAACTACCCTTTACTTATCTACCCTTTACTTAACTACCCTTTACTTATCTACCCTTTACTTATCTACCCTTTACTTATCTACCCTTTACTTATCTACCCTTTACTTATCTACCCTTTACTTATCTACCCTTTACTTAACTATCCTTTACTTAACTACCCTTTACTTATCTACCCTTTACTTATCTACCCTTTACTTAACTACCCTTTACTTATCTACCCTTTACTTATCTACCCTTTACTTAACTACCCTTTACTTATCTACCCTTTACTTATCTACCCTTTACTTAACTACCCTTTACTTAACTACCCTTTACTTATCTACCCTTTACTTAACTACCCTTTACTTATCTACCCTTTACTTATCTACCCTTTACTTATCTACCCTTTACTTAACTACCCTTTACTTAACTACTCTTCACTTATCTACCCTTTACTTATCTACCCTTTACTTAACTACCCTTTACTTATCTACCCTTTACTTAACTACCCTTTACTTATCTACCCTTTACTTAACTACCCTTTACTTATCTACCCTTTACTTATCTACCCTTTACTTAACTACCCTTTACTTATCTACCCTTTACTTAACTACCCTTTACTTATCTACCCTTTACTTAACTACCCTTTACTTATCTACCCTTTACTTAACTACCCTTTACTTATCTACCCTTTACTTAACTACCCTTTACTTAACTACCCTTTATCTCATAAGCATTTTTCAATGTTTAATTTCTCTCTAGGTAATATTTACAATTTCCCTACACAGTGTATTCATTTAAGTGCTTGTATCATTCATTAGTTGTTGTTGCCGTTGTGATGTGATTCCATCTTATATATAAGATTTAATGTTTCATAGCTTATAAGATATTTGTGGTTGGCATGGAAACACAAGTAAATGTTATCTATATACGAAAAAAAGATGACTCATCAAGAACTTAAGGAATTTCGAGAAAAATGGTTTTTGGACATAAAAAATAAAACGTCTTTGGAAGAAAATACCAATAGAACTGAAGACAATGATACTGTTGAGGAAAATACTTTACAATGCATGTGTAACCATAGTGATGAGTTGTTGTCTAGTGATATGAAGGGTATGGAGACAAAAATCAGTAATGTGCTCGAGGAAGAAAATGAAAGTGTGAAGAAAGACAGGGATAAGTTTGGTGTAAAGAGGAAGCTTGATTTAAAACCTAAATTTTCGAATAAGAAGAAACAACAATTTGATTTCACAAACATGAAAACAAAAGTGGAAAATGAGAGTGAACCCGAAGGAAACATTGTTGACATTTTGATTTCTGACATTGACGAGTTAACCACAGTACCATTCTTCGATATTAATTTACCTAAAGAAATTGCGGTCAGAATTTTCAGGTTTTTGTCCGTGAGAGAGTTAAGTTGCTGTTCTCTTGTGAGTAAAACTTGGAAGGTTCTTTCTGAAGACGATCTCATTTGGTTCCACATGTGTGACGTTTTTGACGTGAGCCGAGAAAGCATGCAAGCTTGCGAGCGAACGGATTGGAAAGGATTTTTGAAAGTGAAGGTTTTAGAGAGGCAAAGGGTACAACTGAAATGGAAACAGCGGTTTTGTTCTGTGAAAAATTTACAGTATGAAAAAGGTGTGTTTTCATTAATTGTGTTCGCCCTCGTATAAAGGCCTGTTACTTTTTTTAATTAATCTGTAACACTATTTTGTTGTTAACGGTCAGGTGGTATAGTATGCTGTGCGGCTGTATGCAACAATTACATCTTGGTGGCGTATTTGAACGGCTCCATCAAAATTTGGGACATGGAGACTGGCAGTTACGGTGATAACATGAAAGAGGCTTTCAGTAATGATGAGGAGGTTGTAACAGCGACGTGCAATGCATTGAGCATAAATGAGAGCTATTGCTCTGCTGGTTTTATGAATGGTACCTTATTCTTCTATGTTGTATATAGTTTGTTGCAGTATTTTTATGATGATTGGTCTTGTGAATCTGTTCAGGTAACGTCATGATATGGAGGCGAGTGGGTCATTCCACCGGTTGTCTGGTGTATATGGACAGGTTGGCGTCTTCTGTTGAAAGCGTGCAAGCATGTGAGCACCTGGTGTGCGCCACCACTCTGCTGCAGGTGGTTGTATTTACTGGAGAAAGAAAACAGCAATGGAACTGGCATCGAGTATTCGAAAAGAACTTTCTGGAAAAAGTAGGTAATAACAATTATTTTCGCATATGATGTTTTATATCTCTTATTGCAAATCTAAAGTTAATTTACTAAATCAAAGTCAGCTGTGAGTCACATGAATTTATGTTTTGGAATAAATTATCTTCTTTCATCCAGTCAGCAAAAACGCTTTTGGAGAATGCGCATACTCCCAGAGTTTTGTGTGTAACGTCACAAGGCCTACAACTGTACGATGTTTACGGACCACGTGAATGCACACTTGATGCACAAGCCGGCGCCGTGTTTTCATGCATCAGTCATACTGATGAGTTTGTAGTGGCTGGTATTAACAGTTTGGGGTACAGTGTGCTGGGTGGATACCGGGTATGCGGAATGAAGCTACCTTAAATGAAATGTTAGAAATCCAAGTGTTCCACTCATTCTAACTAAATTAAATTTGCATAATTTTTAGATTGCTAGCATAATTTTCTTAATTATTTATGTGATTCAGTATCTTGCTTATCATAGTCCTCTAATATTAGCCTTGTGTACCAATGTGCTATTGTTTTTGTTGTTTTGTTTGCCTCAATCAATGCATTGATGTTTTAACTATGGTCCCTTGTATACGGTTTCTTCTGAAATCTTTTGAGAAAAGTATTTGTTTCTCTGGTTAAACCAATATGTTGCCTCCACCTGTCGCCTTCATTACTTCTACTGAGGCATATCATCGACATAATTTGGCGTAATTTCTGATTTTCTAAAATTTGGAAAAATTGGATTCCTGCTCGCAAAATTAAATTCCCGCGAAAATTTATGAGAAGTATTTTTCCCAATTCTCATCTCTGTTATTAATTGCTAGATTCGCACAATTTATCTTTCAAATTCTTGTGATTTTATTTCAGGTACGCAGGTATTGTCTGGACACTGGTAAGCAAGTTGGCAACCTCATTGGTAGCAACGTCAGTCTATCTTGTTTGTGTTATTTTAACGAGTTCGTTGCGGTCGGTTGCTCTGACCAAAAGATTCGCCTTCATAATTTTAACGACGACTCCTTGTCGACAATTGTCGGTGTTGAAAGTGATGTCACGTGTTTACAGGTAGGTAGTTTTTTGAAAGGAGATTTTTGCAATCTTAGACTATACTAAAACACTTTTTTGTGGAATATTTTCCTTGCCCGTCATTTTTAATAAATGGTTGGATTGAGGTTTCGAATGATTGGTTGATTGGTTTTGCATTCCTCCAGATGGATTCGTGGAAAGTGGTCAGCGGTCATAGTGACGGCTCCGTGTGTTTGTGGGATCGCAGCAATGGAACCATGTACTGGAAGACACGAACGCGACATCCCATACGTTTGTGTTTGTTTGACGAACGTTTCTTAGTTAGTGTGAACATACCTTTGGAAAAGTTGCCGAGTAATTCATACTGGAATGCTGAAGATTTAACGCAGCGCAAAAAGCATCGAGGTATCTATAAAAGAAATTCTATGGAAATAGAAGATGAAGCATTATAGTTACCTTAAAACATATATTTTGACTCAAATTTCCATGAGCCATCTTTATAGCCGAAGCAACATGTTCAACAATCCTATGTAGTGTAATGATTTCGGAAGACAGTATTTATTTACAAAATATACTTCAAAAATCTCCGATCTTACAGTTACATTTAATGTTATGAGGATTTTAAATCTAAGCAATTGCTCTTAAAATAATAAAAAATAATTCCGGTCCTTAAAATGCCAGGTCCGTAAAATACACCGTTACAAGAAATTTCAAGATGGTTAACATTGTTTTTCTAAAACTTCAGACCTATACCTTTTCGATACAATAGGTTAAAATTTGTCCCTAGAAAAGTCAAGGTTAGGTCTACCTAGCTGATAGACTATAATTCTTTCGCATGTTTATTATTAATGTACCACTTGTATAGGTAACATCCGTGTCATGGACTTTTCGAATGACTTACTAGCCTGTATCCCAGAGGAGTTTTGTGCTGATTACGATAACATCGCAGGCTACGATTACAACATCGAGCTCATCGCTCCGTACAGTGACGTGAAACCGTTCAACTTACCACTTATATGACAGGTAAATATATTGAATCTTTTTCAACAAAAATTCAATTGTGTTTTCAAAAACCTATTTGAAACTTGTTACTTTTATGCAATATTGTCAAGTGTAAATATTCTGGATGATCTTGTCTTAAGTTCCATTTACGGTGAGTGCATCCAGCGCTACGTCCCGCGGTAAAAAACAATCTACATAAAATATTTTGTATGGAATAAACAAACCAAATAATTGTTGCTCCCGGTTGGCGAATAAACCGGGAGACACTTATTGTTTTTCGGTTTTTGACAGACGTTTGTTATTAAGGCCCCCGTTTATTAAGGAGCTTTCGTTCAATAACTTTAAATCCGCAGATCCCTGTTTATTCGGCATCAAAAGTAATTGAAAAGAGCTTGTAAAATTTTTAAACTGGATTTTATTATCAAATATTTTAATAATATTATTGTAAACAAGATTGATTAAACAGCACGATGCTTAAAAAAAAGAAATTTCATTGTTATAATTTAGATCGAGATTTTTAAGGGGAGCTGTAAAAGTACTTTAAAAACAAAATATCAAACAAAATCAATCAGGTTAAATATGAGTATACGTAGAAATAAGTAGTCTGTTTATTAAATGTCAATCAAGCTAAATTATACAAAATTCCACCGTGAAAATTAATAACGTTTAGCCATTCAGCAGTGCGTTAATTTATTTCGTTGTACCTGGACCAATTGAATGATGGTTTAACACTTGATGGTGTTGTGGCCGTCCTATGAATTTTTGCGCATGTCTCTGTATGAAAGTGCAGGCAATATCTGTTGTTCCAACCGTCAAGATCATTATTTCTCCCTGGTAAATCATTCTGTACTCTTAAATTTCATGGTACGCATCGCGTGTTGAAATCTTGCTAGTAAACGTCTCGCCAATATAATTTGTTTCAAAATAATCAAGCTTGACTCGATTCTGTACACCAGCGTGTTTGCCAAAGCATCAAATGCCTGGATAATGTCAACAATGAGCTTGACGCACAGATAATTCTTATATCGGTGCGTTCATATACAGCTGCAGTAATCTTTCTTGAATGTTATTAATTATAACATTTATGACTTATTTTGTTCTCTCAAAAGTTTTAGCTAAACATATTTTATACCAAGCTGAAGCCTTGCTCAATAATCAAATCGAAAAAATACATTCTGCTGTCGATGCTGATTTCTGTTTTTTAATCAACATTTTTGACAACATTGGAATGATTTCCAATAAATTATAAATGTTGAAGAGAATCTGTCTTCATTATAAATTCCTTTTGACTTATTGATATTTTCCTCTTTAATTATTTAATTTTTATTTAATCAACCAACCATTTCAATGATGTTCTGATGCAATGAAAAATTGAAACCTTGCCATGTTCAATGTGAACGCTAAGCTACTTTCCAGATCTCATTTCTTTGTTGACTGAAAACATGAAACTAAAAACTTGCGTGTTTTCATTCTTTCCCAAAGGTAAAACAAAAAGTAAATTGGATGTACGATTTAAAACTTGCTAAAGGAAAACCTTCTGGATAAAAAAGTTTTTGCCTCGATACCTTAATCCTAAACGTTTGTCGGGGATGGTGATGGTAGATAGTTTTTTTATTTATTAAACTCGACTTTTACCGTTATGTTACGAAATATAATCTTTCGAATCATGAATTCTTATTTACTTGGTCTACGGAATGTATCAAAAAAAGTCCAATCATGTTATAAACCATTGGAAATGTAATTTGTCAGAGAGTCGGAAAAACCATATTAACACGATTCTAAAAGTGGCAGTTTTAGGAATTATGGCCTTCCATCCCAGAGGCAATATTATTCGTGTACAATATACGCTCATAGATTTGGTGACTGGCTGCTGCTTATCGAATGCATCAAATTCATTCTGCCATATACGTTTGCTTACGATCATGTAAACTTTGCTAGATATCTGACCGCCATGAGACATGCTTCAACTGTTCTACTGTGAATGATAAATATAGGAAATTATTGTTTGAATGATAAGGCGGTCTCAAAATTCTTTTTCAATAATTGATTCTCTCTTATTAAATTATTCAATTTTCCTTCGTAAAACATATCACGCATGTATATATGTGAATCAGAAAACCTGCTGAATCGCGTTCCATTTTTATACGGAACGTCACACAAATTGATCGGCATCTCAATATCGGCATATCAAAAAATGAAAAAATAACAAAAAATATTTCAAATCCTTCGGCCGCAGTGATGCCGATTAGGAATATTATGGTTTGTAGGGCCTAAGCCAACAGACGCGGATCATATACGAGATGCAAGTAGCGTTATAGTATTTTCACCTAACATTTTCTCACAACTGAGAATAGAGGCTTTTTATAAATATTTATTCACAGAACTTGTTCATAATGACAGAAGCATCTAACAAACAAAACAGTCTTGTATTCTTTCTTATTTTTTGGTCTAAAAATTGAAATTGTAAACGAAAAGATTATGGTGGGAATTCATTGCATACTACGCGAAAACAAGCAACAGTAGTTAATTGACAATTAAACAATAATTATATAATTTGTTTATTGGTTTTTAACGAGGCTTCCAGAACGCTCATTAAGCATTATCATGAAGACCTCGACTCGGAGTTTTAGTGTATTTAATTGCTCCCACGGTTATTGTTGATGAAATACAACGTTTTAATTTATAACCACTCACTAAACAACTTTGTGATAGCATAGTCTCGAATCCAGAACCTTTCGGTTAAGTGCCAAAAGCCATTCCTATTGCGGGATCGACGGATAAACAAAAATGTGATTCTACCCGTGTAGAACAATCACGTGTCGAGGAAATGTTCAAACAAAATTGTAAACTCTGATAATAGCTTCAAATGACGCCATTTTGTATTATAAATTTATTTGCAAGTGGTGGAGTCGCACTTCATTTGGCGATACGTTGTTGAAGGCATAGTTTCAACTTCAAACGCAAATTTCAACTGCTGAGCATGCAGAACACCACGTGGCAACCGAGAATTGGGAGGAAAGCAGCGATGTCATCATCAAAACCTTTTACCTCTTTTGATAACTAATGTAAAACAATTCACAACCTTTCAAACATGTAAATACTTAATATCCATCCAATGATCTGGACTTTATTAAATACTGCATATGTTTTTAAGAAAGAAAACTATGAAGGACAAAAGAGACAAATGAGGATTTCGTTCTGTTTCACTTACAAAAGTTCTATTATAACTACTTTTCTCGGACAGCGTAAATAAAGTAACGTGATAGAACTAAAATTTATATTTTGTTCGTTTGTCGTTGTTATATCTTAGCCACGAAACTCGCGTTTTGAGTTATAGTCTTTTTATTTTATTTTTATGGTTTTCAACTACAAACTGCCATCAAGTTAAAAAGGTTGTTTCTGAAATAGCTTTATTTATAAATTTCTGACTTCGGTTTCGTTTTGAACTGGTCAATTTCACGCTGTCGTCATGGCAATATTTATGTTTGAATGAATTTCACTGCGTTATTAATGAATCATTATTATTTAGCTTTCTATCAACAATTATTTTGTAAATTTCAAATTCAAGAATTAAAGAAGGAGTTGAAGAGAACGCAGCCATAAAAAAATGAGTGGAAAAATTGGGAACATCGTTCTGTCTTTGTTTTTAGTGCTACAAACAATGGGTCGTACCTATGGATGTAAGAGGACTTATTATGTGATTATTATATGCGCTTTATAAATTATAAAAAACGTTTCGAAATATATTTACCTGAATTTTTGACAAAATCATTAAACTCTCATTTGTATAACGTTTTAGCGTCATGCACGTATGTAAGCATTCGGCCTGACGGACATACTGTAAGTTCAGTAAGTTTACAGATCCATTCATGCTGTCCTCATTGCGATGGTAAAGCAAATTACAAAAACCATAAAACGTCTAAAGCATCACGCCGTTACATACATAAATGGGAAGAAGATGATGCCGGCTGCAGTTGTAGAGTGTGGAAACAAGAGTGGCGTTATTATTGCTACTGTTATGTACACTCCCATCAGTTGGTCCGAAGCAGTAATGAATGGTATTACGTATACAACTACTGTGAGTGCGATGTTTACCGAAATAATTAAAGTGTTAAATATTACTATTGTTATATTATCAGAACCATGATCGTTCTGAAACACAAAACCTATTGATTTTCTAATTCAATATTTTTTGCAGACAGACCACTGGAGACAAGCAGTGCTAACATGTCTTTCACAGAAGCTATATCTCTGTCGATTGTACATCGTACGATGGCACCCAATGAGAACGACACAACAAGTTTCTATGGAATCGATTACTTAACCGAGCCAACATTGAAATCTGGTCGCGTATACATCACCAACGCAAAGGAAATCGAAGATGATGACAAAAGTCTTTACAGAAAAATTCAATATCACGATTTAACTAAGGTCCATAACTCCATCTTTAAAACCTATCTGACTTCTTCTGAAATTAAAGTCCACATGTACGAAGTCAAGATAAAGGTAAAATATTATGCTTCTAAAAGGAACAAAATCGTTTGCAAAATCGTTTAAATTTGTGGAATGAAGAAAATGTTTTTTATGCTTTTTCATTTAGGCTTCAGAAGTCATAAAAAATGCACCGAACAATATCTCCCTTATATTGGTGCATGCAACGCGAACCTTTATCGCATTGGATTTGTTGAAGAAAAACATCAACAGCGTGTCAACAAGATCTTGCCAACTTTTAATAAACAAAAATTTGGAATTCTTTAAAACCAAGTAAACCGCCAATATTCATAAGAGCAAAATATTAGAATTTGTAAGGATGAAAATTCCAGACTACACAACTTTCAAAATGTTTTAAAAATTGAAATACGATATACGACAATGGATTATAAATTATTTTTTGTTACATTAGCTTATATCACGTGGTAGTGGCACTGAAACCAAACGAACTTTGCACTTCGGATATCACAGATGTTGCAATTTCAGTGCAAGTCGAGAAGACGCTACGGATAGTCGGTTACAAATTGACAGACCTATCTGTTGATCCCACCAATTTCACTTACACGGCTAATGGTGCGCTAATAAAGGTAAACCGGCAAACCCTAATCTTGTAATGCCACCTATAATATTTGAATTTCATTTTAAACTTGTATGTTGTTTGGTGTGTTTTAGATCGATCGATTATATATTCATTCTCAATGCGTTCTGACTTTTATAATAACGCCAACAAACAACACTAACGGGACAATTTCCAAGTTCGCCGCAGTGTTTGGAATTTTTACAGCATCAGTACAGGTTGACGACGTTTGGACGTCTTACGCAAAGGAAATGCATTGGAAAGTCTATTTATCGAATTTTGAACAGGATAATGGTGCGTATACTTTACAAAAACCACTCTGATATTAAAAAAGTAGACTCTAAAAAAATAGGATTCGCGTGCTTAGTGGAAAAGATTTGTAGTTACCTCTGCTGTAAAACCACTTTGTTTAAGTGGGACTTGGATAAGTAGGATCATTCGCTAAGTAGTATAATTGTTCGCCTTCTTCTCATCAAACGGCTTCGCTTAACTTGGACTTTCGACATTTGGAAGCCATATTCTTAAACTGGAATGTACGTAGACTAACCAAAGTCTAAGTTAAAACAAAAACCTTCCCAAGAAGGTTCTACAGAAAAAATACAGAAAACTGAAAGAAACAGACGCTGGGTATTCTTCATCACTAGGATTTCCCCTTGAAGGTCAAATATTATATATACATGTATCCTATGGCTTTTCCTATATGCCTGATTCATTAGGGTATGCAACTACCGGGTGTAGTACAGAGAAGTTTTTCTAATCGGTCATATGCCAAGTAAAATATCAGCTCTTTTTCATGTATCTAAAGAGAACTTAAATGCACACTGTGATTGCTGAAAAGAAATATGTAGTTGGTTTGGTGGTTCTAGCGCGTTTTACCGCTGGTAGAGCATCTGGAAGCATTTTCACTTGCGCGCATTCAAGAAGAAGCTAAGAAATATTAACGATTAAGACCCCCTTTATTATGTTTTCTCATTTCTTTTGTGATTTAGAAATAAGCGCATCGTAAGTGCGACCACTAGCTGATTTCAAATTTCTTTTTTACGGGTGGCCACTACTTTAGATTTAGTTGAACCATGCAGGCTTTATCATTACATTACGTCATACTACCGTTATAAATTTATTTTGTTCCAATCTCTCAACAATAGATAATAAATTAATGTAATTAAAGGAACAAAGTTGCCATTGTTACAATAATGCAA
Source organism: Candelabrum cocksii (assembly GCA_963930725.1). Classification (NCBI taxonomy): domain Eukaryota; kingdom Metazoa; phylum Cnidaria; class Hydrozoa; order Anthoathecata; family Candelabridae; genus Candelabrum; species Candelabrum cocksii. The sequence continues at coordinate 1,715,750 of OZ005673.1, read as the reverse complement.
TTATCATTTTGAAATAAATCTCAATTGATTTAGTTTATCACATTATGGATGAGATAACCGGATTCTGTTTCCAATATTACAATGACGGACCGATAGTGGCCAGTAAAACCTGCTCCCCTTTCATCTACACTGACAACACATTTAAATATGCAGATGACACATGTGTTACTGTGGATTCGAGTTATAATTTGATATCGGGTCATTGCGATCGAGCGGCGGTAATTGATATCTCTTCTGGGAGTCTGCGACTTAGAGAGAATGGGAAATATTTGACAAGACGTTTGACCACACTCAACTCAACCTACTTTTTCGGACACAATAAACCAGACTCTTTAGTTCTAGAAAAGATCTTCAATTCGGGACTACAGACTGAATCTAGTAAGTTCTTTACATTTAAAATGGAAATCAATATCCGTGATTCCAGGTTGCACAAAATTTTGCTGTATAAAATCGGCATCTAAACTAAGTGCATCTTCTTTCAGCCAAGGTTTCAAAAGAAACTCATCATTGTAGAGGCATGGAAGAAAACGTTTCCTTCATGAATAACCTTGACGTTGTGTACTATTGCAGCCCAAAAAGGTATTCGCCGGAAATACGTTTTTCTACGTTGACGAAAATGAGGTGTTTAATACCGAAACGATTTAAGAAACTTCTGTTTTCGTTTTTTACTAAATGATGACTCATTTGAAAATGGTTTGTGCAGTTGTATTTCAAAGAGATGAGTGTTTCAGATACTACTAACTCACGGAAATCTTTTTAATTGTGCTTGTCATTCCGCTATTTAGTGTATTACCAAACCTTTTTAATGTATTTTGGAATATAGAATATGGTTTAAGTTAGAAAATAGAATAAAAAAATGGTGATTAAAACGGAGTGCAAGATAGCAAGTTTAAATGTTTTTTACTCTATTCTTGATTCGAAAGTGAAGAGGGAAACATTCAACAAAAAACCTTTCCGGATACCGCACTTTAAGTAGCGTGAAATCTTGTTTTTATGTCCGTTTGCAATGTAGCTACACGAAGCTCTTTGATAACCTTTATAAACAATCTAGTGTAGTCGAAGTCAATGTTTCCCTTAGAAGTAAAAGTCTGAAGATATAAGTAATCTTTAAAAAACATGATTTGGCTGTCAGCTTTGAGGTTGCTGTTTTAGTTCTGGGCCTAATTGCGCGAGTAAAAGTCTTACAACAGGTGAACTGAAGAGTAAGTTTCCATTTGGTTATGTTGAATTCAAAATGGTAAACTGCTGATGCTAATTTTCAGCGTATCCGGAAAACATATGTTTGATTATTGGTCTTGATACAAGCGACTCTACAATAGTTGGACTGAATTTTAACGGAAAAATAATTCGATATGACAATGTTGAAAGAATTTCATACGTTGATGTAATGGAGCCGTGGGAACTTGTTAAAACGAGGAACACAACTATGATTGGCCAGGTGTACGAGGAAAAAGACCTTTTCTATAACCCAAGTAGTTACACGATTAATGATGTTGACTACAATTTAACATACTCTGGATTGCAAAGATTACCTGACCGATTTTACGTTATGTATTGGGTAAGGTACCTTACAATAATGTGCAATTATTAAAACCAATTTGTAAACAGAGAAACGTTCTTCAAGAACTTCGTAATTATATATAACTGGCTATGTAACATTCATAGATATCGATAAATAAAAAATTTCTTTAAAGAATCGCATGGCTTGGAAGCTCCGCATCACACGCGGTCACTGTAGCTTAGTGGTTAGTGCATTCAACCCACAAAATCAAAATCAAGCGGTGCTGGTTTGAAACCCAGCTCGGACATATTTTGATTTCTGAGTTACAGTTGAGTTCTTGAGCGAAACTCATTGCGTAATGCAAGCCTAGCTCTAATGGTGGGTTGTCTGGTGAAGCGATTTTGTAGGCGCAAATGGGTGCCCTAAGTACGCCAGAACCTAAACCTTGGGCTTTATTGCTAGTTATTATAGATAATACCAACTTAAACATAAATTTATCCTCGTTACCTTTAGATGACGGGACGTTGTGGGAAATACGGTAATTTTGCTGATAAGGCATTTCTAATAGTTGCCCATTTAATTTAACCTTCCTAGTAATTTCTGTTTCGAAGTATTAAATGGTCAATTTTAACTATTCTTATTTCTCCGTTAAATTATAGTGGCGAAATTGAAAAGTGATTCGTTTGAATCTTGTTTGGCTATCAAGAATGCTTGTCCAAGCGCAGCATCTGGTTGGTATTGGTTGCACGGGAGAGCTGGAAGTCACGTGTTACAAGGTTACTGCGAGATGAACACTGATGGAGGTAAACTATTGTATTTACTGTAAAATACATTCAAATAGTTTCATCCTTCAGGAGGTTGGCTGTTGTTTGTCAATTACACTCTATCTGACGGGCAGCATTTTGTCATCAATAAAACCGATGATTTAAATGAAATGCTGAAGCCACTAAGTTATCCAACGTCCAAAGTTGGCCTTAAAAAACTTCTTGATTGGTACGTGCCGTTCACTAGCATGCGACTTTATTGTTTCACTGACAAACCCGGACGAACTCTTCATTTCAAGACGCTCAATAACAATATTATGATACCGGATAAGTTTGTTAAGTATCTTAGTGGAGATGGATCTCAGGTGGCATGCTTAAGTTACAAAGCGTTTCAAGACGACAATTCATTAATGTTGAAGTCTTGTTCCGAATGGTTGCTTAAAGGTAATAATCGCGCATACTGGGGTGATGGAAGTATAAGGCAGGAACGGTTATATGTACTTCTCGTACAAAGAAAGGATGCTCAGTGGAACTTTGGACACGGAGAATCGAGTGTTTGCGATAGTCTGCAAAGTGACTACAACTACGGAGAATGAAAGATATTTTTACGGTAGACGGTGAATGGATGATATTTTTTACGGGAGACGGTGAATGGATGATATTTTTACGATGACCTGATATAACAAGCACCAACATTTAAGTAATATATTGTAAATTTAATTTACCTCACAGCTGCGGCACTGTCGTAACAGCACAATCACAAATCAAATTTAAATTTATTTGTTTTCTTTTGAGAGATTACATGTAATTACACTTGACGAATTAAACTTTTTATAAAAAAAGGAATATGAACAATATTGTTGTTAACCAAATATGAACATTTGACTCGACAGCAGTTACAAAATAAATTTAATCTCAAAAAGATTGGATGTGCTTATTAGGCATGGATTTTTTGCACAACCACTAACAAATTGAATCTACAGAGCAATTTTCAAAGAAATCTGTGCAGTAATTTTTGATTCCATAGAGCATACACTCTCACTCGCACACAAGTTATTCTTTCATATATTAAGATATCAGAAGTTATGCTCCAATATTCAAATAGTGATAGGTCTTTCGGCAAAGCAAACTGAACTGCATGGTAGATGCAAAAATTTAGAACATTATTTTATCACGTATTCAAGCCCTAACCACACAGTGCAACGACATTTCAATTCAACGAAGTTTATTTTTTGTCCGACAAAAGATTCGAGCGCAGGGGCATAGAGTATCTTCCCCATCTTCGAAAAAGCCCATCTTGGAAAAGCACCTTTCAGAACCTAATACCATTTTCAGAAAGAAATATATCAGGTTAAACACAGAGCAGGTTTTCGCAAACAGAAATTTTTAAATAAATAAATGATAGGTGATATATCAATATCCGAACGCTAACTACTCTAGCAGCGCATTACCCTGTACGGCGGGTACTATCAGCTAGTCTGATATACAATACAAACTTTCAGTTTTCATTTTCCCATTAAGCCGCCTATGTCAATGATGGTTTATGCTATGGTATCCTGACCTCTTTCTTATTTCCTCAGTGTCACTGCAGTGATATAAACAGCCTCAAAAAAGCGTTCTGTTGTGCGCAGTTTAGAATGTACACCTGATACTTCTTGATGTTCTTGGTGGAGAAATATTTATTTCTTCATTAAAAAACAGAAGATTCATTGAAAGAAGCATTTCAAGAAACAGAAGAAGTAGAAGAAGAGGGAAGTCATGATGGGTAGAATCCAAATCGAAGGTCCAAACGCCAAATTTCCTACATCAAGCACGCCTACAAGACGATCTTACCTTGAAAATGTATATTTTGTAATAAATGTAATAAATATATCAAATACATAATAAATAATATATAGCAAAGAAAGGTTGTTGTCGGACTGTGTACAACCTCGTTTTGACGGAGGGGTCACAACATTTGCAGAAAATAGAAACGATTAAAATATAATTGCAATAACATCAAAGGAATTGACCGCAAAAGAGGTCATTTTACATGTTGCATGTCATTGTTGCAGAGATTATACAAAGTCAATTACCACCAAAGGTTCCGCTAAATCGAGAGAAATTGAAGGCAACGGGTTTTCTGAGGTCTTCAAGCTTTTATTAGAGTTGTATAAGAGACCTAATGTAATCCACCTCGAACAACTTCAAGAAAAGATGACCTACGTGTCGAAAAAAAAATCTAAGGAGACACACATAGAGAGTGAAACTAGATACTTCAAGTACATTAATCATGGAAATAACATATTAGTGTATTGCTTAACATTGATGCTGTTATAATTGCTAACTACGATCTACGTTCAAAAATGATCAGTCTTTAACAAACAAGCTGTAAGGAGGGCATTGTTGATTTCAGGGCAAAATCGCGAAAATAAATTCTGCTAAAATATCTTGTATTCTCTTAACCCATTACATACCGGGGTGGCGCTGATTTAGCGCCAGCCATTATATTTATATCTACAATATTTGACGCGTTAACCGCAGCCCACCCATATTTTGTGACTTTTAATCTTTTTATTATGCGGGCAATATGTAAAAATTTGAGAAATAAAATCCAAGCGGTTTAGTCACGGTGACCATTTTCTTAATGGTGGTCCTCCGCGCGCAGATTTAGAAAGGTTTAGCAGATTTTAAGTTTGCTTGTGAAACTCAAGAAACTTGTCCTTCACAGTGTTTGCTTATAGTAATAAAGACCATGGATAACATTACAAGTCTGTTACAGTTAGATGTATACACGTATATAAAGGACATTCTGATAACATTTTGAGAAAAAATCTTAAATTTCGCAGTTTTTATGAATGTACCCGCTCCAATTAGGTATTTCAGAACCAAAATTATGTTGCTAAATTATGTATTTTGATTAAATATAGGAGGGAATAGATTAAGCTTTGCGCTGGAAACGAATTTTCATGAAATCTTGGAAGAATTTCAAAATGGTAACTTCAGATGTCAACTGCCAACCCGTTTGGAGGAATAGAAACAGATAAAGTGATAGAAACTACAGTCAACAGAGATACACTCCAGATACACTGGACTTCAGGATGGACAGCAGGAGGGACAGCAGGTACCCGGGAAAAACTTAGTCCAGGAAAATCGACGTCAGGGAAAACTTCTAAAGTTTGCCCTAGCATCAAGTTCCGGTGCCAGGCGTATTGATATTGTTTTCTATATATACCGAGAAACAAACAATAAAGAACAAGGGGCCATAGAGAGCTTGGAAGATTGCATTTCAAGAAATTCATAGGAACACAACATATAAAGCAATGGGGATACTTTCTATCAAGTGGTGACAAGTGACAAGTGATTGCTAATGGTTGGGTGATTCTAAGAGAAAAAACATGTACGTTTGTTTAACTTTCAGTACGCATGCTCAAAATACTTTTGGTAGTGTTAAGAAATATGATTATAAAAAAACAAATATTAAAAAACTTATTACAAACAATGTCAATTCCGCCAATTCTCCCCTCAAACACAACCCACCCACTCTCCCCTCAAACGCAACCCACCCACTCTCCCCTCAAACATAACCCATCCACTCTCTCCTCAAACGCAACCCATTCACTCTCCTCTCAAACACAACCCGTCCACTCTTCCCTCAAACGTAACCCACCCACTCTCCCCTCAAACGCAACCCGCCCACTCTCCCCTCCAACACAACCCGTCCACTCTCCCCTCAAACGTAAGCTACCCTCTCCCTCCTCAAGGACAATCTCCCCTTCCTCCCCCCACTCACCATAGTTGAAACCTCAGATGCTTGGAAAACCGGTGACCGGCATATCTGCTTAAAAGATCATCGTCATCTTTGAATACGGCAGAGACACAAAAATCAGCAAAATTGAAATAACAAACTCTTTCCAGACACTAACTGAAAGCCATAGTTTACAGCTGTAAATTTCTGTTCTGTTGATAAAATATAAATTGCATGGATTTCGGTGACTTTTTTCATGAATCACTGATTTTGGCACCAAAACGAAATTGCGTTGTTCTAATATGTTTATTCCAGCCAATCAAATCGCGTCCCAGAGACAGCTGCTGCTTTGCGTTTTATTTGGTTTTTTCTATTTTATAGTAGCAATTTCTTCAATTGGAATGGTATGTGTGATTTTGTCGAATTACAGACAAGAACTGTTTTTTTGTTTGTTTTTTTTTAGTAAGGAAATACACAGGAGAGGCAGGGCCTATGACTCAACAGAGTCCTGTGTATTGGAAAGAAAGATCAGTAAAAGAGACATAGACTAAGTGGAAGTTAGACAAAGGAGTAGATGAGAAATAAGTGCAGAGGGCTGAAATAAAGTTAAGAAATTTTTATAAAGTCTAAACAATTTATCCTTTGTTTGAAGCCTTGGAGGTGGTAAACATGGCTTTGGGGGAATACACTGCATGGGAGCTTGTTCCACCAATTGGAGACCCGGACAAAGAAGGAAGATGAGTGCATGATGGTCCCTAAGGAGGGAACGGAAACATTGACCTGGTGGCAGTTACAAGAGTACCTCGTGTTTCTGGGGAATACAGAAATAGATAGGACAGTAGAGTGCAGTTCATCTCAGCAATGACCAAAAATAGAATCTATAGAACAAACAAAGTGCGGCTACCCTGCGTCTATGTTCCAATGGTTGAAGGCTTTCTGTTAACCTGGGATTATCAATTATCAATTAATCGTACTGACTTGCGCTGGAGGTAGGTGTCGTCAGCGTAGGAATGTACGGAGGAGGATAAGAGGGATAGTAGGTCGTCAAGAAACATCAAAAAGAGAATTGGTGACAGCACTGAGCCCTAGGGAACTCCTGCGTTTATACTATGCATACTAGAAAGGTGACCATCAATTCTAAAAGCTATGGACCTTTCTGTTAGAAAGTCTTCAATCCAGTTTGAAGGTTTCGCGGGCAGTCCGAAGGAAGGAAGTTTAGCAAGAAGATCACCAGTTGATCTAGCCTTTCTAAAACCATATTGATGGTCGGAGAGCAGTTTGTGTTTTTCGAGATGAGCTAGCAGAATTATAGATTCTATTGTTTTAGAGAGTAGCGATGTTAAAGCAATGGGTCTGTAGTTAGATGGTAATGATTTATCACCCTTTTTGAGGATTAGAAAAATATGTGCTAACTTCCACGAGGAAGGAAAGATGCCGGTGGAATAGGAGAGGTTAAAATGCTTAGCAAGATGAAGAGGCAAGTTCCTTTGCGCATGTCATTAGCAGGATAACAGGTATGACATCTGGGCCTAAAGATTTTTTTTGGAAGGAGTGTTTTGGAAACGTTGTGAGTGTTGAACCTTACTTCGAGCATCAAGACTGTTGCGACAGGAACTTGGTGATCGAAGCATTGACTCGAATCGTCAATATTTGATGTTGAAAAAAAGTGTGAGGCAATGCATTCAACTTTGTCCAACGGGTAACATGCCACGCTTCCATCAAGATGAACGATATCAGGGAATGTTGATTTACAGAAATTTGATCTTATTGATTTCACCATCCACCAGAAAGCTTTAGGCTTTAGGGTCGCTCAATTTTATTTTGTCATAAATGGACTCCATAAAAGAATCTTTGGCTTTTCGGATGGAGCAAGCATTTCAGGCAAAAGTGAAGTTTTCACGATTCTGTTGGGTGTTGTTTCTTTTCCACTCATGGAACGTATTGTTTTTGCGGTTCACTGCGCAAAAACATTTACGGTTGAACTATTTTGGCGAATTAATCCGGCCAAAGCGTTCAGTGGATGGAATGGCCAAACGCATACCAATGTGGATCCATTCGACAATGCTGTAAGTTTGAAGGGTCGTCGGAAGAAAATGGGGCCCAAGGAACGTCGCTTGCGGTGAATTCACGAAGAAAGTCCCAGTCAGCCTTATGAAAGTTATAGACAACATGTGATTTATCTGAGGAAGGCTGGTGTAAGGAGTTTTGATTGCAGTTAGTTGTTATTAGGCAATGATCTGAGTTTCCAATCGGAGCAGATGCCGCGGTGTTTTGAATATTGACGGGTCAGTTGTGAGGAAAAGATCTAAGGTGTTAGCTGAATCACAAACGCGATCTGGAATACGTGTTGGGAAGATTGCCAATTGTTTGAGATGGTTTAAAGTTGCAAAAGATTCGGCTTCGAAGCCTGCTGCGTTTGCCCGCGGAGAGGAGTGCGCAAGCCACGCTGGGCTGTGGACATTAAAATCACCTAAAATATAAATTTCGCACCGAGGAAATTTGATTAGAAGTCTTTCGATGTTGTTGGAACGATGATCAAAAAATATGATTTTATGATTTTTGGAGTTTGGGATCGATAAATAGTACAAAAAAATTTGATGTTGCCACAACCATTGACTTTAAACCAAAGTTTCTGAAAGTCCTTCTCAAATCTGTTAAGATCGTCTACTCTAGCAACCTGGACACCAGAACGGACAAAAACACAAACTCCACCTGGTGGAGACAGGCCAGAGAGGAATTCATAACCAGGGCGTTGGTTTTAACTCAACAACCACCTTAAATCTTCCACCTTACTACATACTTACTTGCCTACCACTTTATAAAGAGAATTTTATACAAAATTAATTGATGCAACTAACGATTTTCTCATTTATAGCAGAATAAAGTCCATTTGAGTAAGATTTATATATAATATACGAAATATATCAAACAAAATATCAGATAAGAAAATGGCAGCAAAAACCGAAATACGTCATCTAGAAAATGAGTCTTTGGTTCAATCCTATTGGACGGGAGCAGAGATTGCATGCTATTGCTTTTATGCGGGGAATCTCGACCGTTGGTGTAAGCGTAAGCCTTATTATGGACATCTAGTTTTATCGAAGATCGGTTTGAAGCCTAAAATGAAATGTTTGGAAAGGCAATTAATATAGATAATGAAAGTAGCGGTTATTGTAACGCGGTGTAAAGTTGTGACAAAGTCGAACTTATTAAAATCGACTTCTTTCATTTCGAAATTTAGATAAATAATGGATTGTAGTTTATTGAATTATATTCATTATTTGAAAGAAATACAGCACCATTAATAACTAACTTTTAATTAAAAGAATGTGTTGGCTTACGGTTTGTCGTGATTTCAAATACAGTACCAACAGGTACTCGATTATAGAAACGACCAGAAGAACTATATTGCCGAGCAGGAAGATCTGCAGAGCGGTTGTGTAGGGCACTTGCACGGTTCGTTCTGTTACGCTCTGTAGGATAAGCACATTGGTTAAAAACGTGGTTACAATGAGACCAATTCGTGCCGGAACTGCAGAGTCAGGTAGCCAATAGGACGCGATGTTGAAGACAACAAGAAGTATGGACGGTATGTAGACGCGGAAAAGGTAGTAGTTAAATATTCGTAAAATATGAAAGTTGAGAATCAAGCGATCGAAACGTTCTCTATTGCCTAAACAAATCAAGTATTAATACTGATTAAATGTTGTTTCAGAATGTTTTACTTTGCGTGGATGATGGAAACCTACATATTCTTTTCATAGTTGTAAAATCTATTTTTAGCACAGGATTACGTAATGCCAAGAGAAATTATTGTTCAAATAACATTTTTGATTTTTAAATAGATGATGAAAGGTTTTCATTAAGTGTTTCTCAACGGCATGAATTAAAAGGAGTCCGGCTAATTGTTACCTCCTATTTTATAACGGACAGATGATTTTTCATGCTTTATCTCATGCAGTTCGTAGCCGAAAATAAATAGTTGGGTCGTTGGTAACACAACTGGCTGGTCGTCATGCCAGGACAAATCCAAATCTTTGCTGTTTAACGAAACTAAACATAAATTAGTCACTATCTGTATAAATTTGATACAGGAGGTTTTAGTAACATAGCTATGAAAGACGGTCCTTAATATTTATTCCATCTGAATGGCTAGTGGGGGTACAAATTATTATTTTTGTTAAGTGGTAAGAGCTAGATATAGAAATCCCTATATGGGCATTTCACGGCTTTTTATTAAAGAATTTATAAATAAGATTTTCTTACAGTCCTCGAGTATGAATGGACAAACTTGATTGTCCATTGGATACTTCCTCAAATCCATTTGACACGTGCAAATAGATTTAAACCTAAATGTTAAATGGTTACTAGTACTAGTATTATCTGGTTATAATGGTAGGAGAGTGAAAACAAACCACTCACATAAAATATATATAAAAATTGTTAATGTGTTATTTACTATGAAAGGTAAATTGGCTACATAAATGTTTTACGTATTACAGCATTTGTGTTATGAAAGCAACGCTTAATAAAGATGGCATAAATATGACATTATCACTTTGAATCAATTCTAAATATCTCATATAGTTAGCAATTATAGCCTCACGTTGGATCAAATCATGTTCATGCAAGGCAACCAAGAGACTCCTACGCTCAAAAACCGGGTAATCACAGATCAGCCGAACAAATGGATCAACGCACAAGCAACCTGCCTGGCCTGTCAGTTGGTGATCGGTACTACGTGCAAAACCAGACAGGCAACCATCCCAAACGTTGGTACGGTACCGCTCAGAAACAGTCGTCGAAATGCTTCTAAACGAAAGCTATGCAGTGAAGAATGACGGGACCGGACATATCATGCCAAAAATTTGACGGTTCCCACTAGCATTTAGGAACGCTCTTCAAGTACTCTTCATATAACGTACACTTTACGGCAGAAGCGCCAACACCTGCAGCTCGTGACAGTAAGCCGTTGATCGCACTTCCGACGCATCCAATGCATCAACAGATGGAGAAAAGTGAGGTCCTGTACGATGACCGAGCGTGGAGAAGATTCCTACATCAGAATCGATCAACACTCTTGTCATCGGCTAGCGTTGCGTCGAGAATTTGCGACCTTAGGGTCCACCGCAATAGCTCCGTACACCAGCGACTCAGAACAAACAACACAACACAAGACCACAGCGCATCAGACACATTGCAAAATGTTACCAGCCAAAATCAGGCTTCTGGATGCGAAGTGGCCGACTGAATGCGAACATGAACATGACCTGAATTCGTTAACGAACTGGCATTCCACGTTTCTATTAGTTTATACTTCATAATTACTCTTTTGTTATTTGGATCAAACCATTCAATATAATACATAACTAAGTAAAATTTAACGGTCTTTATCCGCGTTTTGATTTTATACTGACTTTATCCATTTAATCTAATTGTTGAATGCGGTAAATGTAAAAATTGTACAAAACAATTACTATTACACAGATGCCTAAATATAAAACAAAACACCTTCAAAAGGTCCTTTGTTTGTGTGTTTTTGTTTAAAAAGAAATATATATAAGTCTAAAAAGATATTCATATTTATAAGGATAAAATGGTATTAGGGCATTTACGAATAACACTATTTTATGTGTTTTTTTCTACACATTCTGTATTTCTGCCTTCTAAGGCAAAATAAAATGGAAGCATAGTCTATAACAAGCGATCTTATACACAGTAATGACAATAAAACTCGCTACTATAAATCATACTTCCTCGAAAGGTACACATTCCCATTATTGCTAATAGTTGTTCGTACGTTGCTCTCGATCTTTGAGCTTTTTGCGTTTACTATGGAAGTGGTTGGTATCCAGATGTCATTGTTATTGGAGATGCTTGTAAATGTTTCCTTTTCATAGCTGGTGTTTTTAGTTTTCAAGCGGTCATCTATCCACCATAGTCGTTTGTAAAACTCTATTTCGTACGTCTGGATAAAGAGATGAATATAAGCTTTAAATTCGATTTCGGCGAGTAAGTCAAACGACACGTTGCTTGCAGTAGCTATAAACAAGTAACCAGATTTTGTAATTTAAATTGGCCGTTTAACTTTATCCGGTAGAGTTTTTCCACAAAGAACTTATTACAGAAAATAACAGACACTCACAAAGTTGTTTTCGTCAAACGGCCCTAAGGTGATGATTTCAATTTGAACTGATGCATTAATCTTCAAACCTAAAAAGTATTTTCTCCCTCATTCCTCTGATTTAAGTAACAAATAATTTAAACTGCAAAAACTATATACTTTTTGGTCTAAAGAGTTGTGCCTTGACACCCATTTATTGCATTCCATTTTTCAGAATTTTTTTGAATTCAAGTTAAAGAAGTCTTGAATATTAAACCTAGAACCATAATTTTCTTACCCCCCTCCGTCGGGCGAACTCTTTTATTGTAATCGTTAGGTAAAATGTCATGACAAAACGATTGTTCACTACCCTCTGTAAAAACCAGCACCAAGAAAAGAACAAGATTGCGCATCGCTGAAAATGTACAACAGTTCTTAATCAGTTCAATCAAGTTGTTTTGTTGTCGTGAATAAGCCACTTTATTTAATTATTTCGTGTCGTCTACTGTAATGAGATTGCAAACAAAATTTTCAATACAATATACTTACTTTTTCGAAATGTGTTGAAAATCCTTTCCCTTAAATTCAACGACCAACTCCCATACAATGCGCTTACATTCGCTTATAAAAGTTGTTAATGCTGTCGTGACGACATTTTGCCAAGTATATTGAAATTGTAATCTGATAAGCAAAATGTTGAAGGTTTAATTGCTTACTTTAAACTAGTTCCATTTGAATGAATTTATGCCAAAAGTAATAACCTTGCGTTTCTAGTCTAGATAAAATTATCGAACGATTTTCAAAGTTCTCGTGTTTGTTTAGAAAAATGTGTGAAAAACTAATTCAAAATATTTGAGAAAAAAAGTATGAGAGACAGCCAAATATATCGCGTTGCTTATAGTTTACTATTGTGAGAATTCCTTCCAATTAGTACTAATTTAACTTGTCCTTTTCACATTATTAACTCCGTTCCGCTATGTGCGTGGTCATCGAAATAAACTGTATGATAAGGTGTGTTGACAAATGGTTACTTTATAAAAAGTATAAGAAGCAATATTCGACGGAAAACGGTTTTAAATTGGCATTTTCTATTCAATTAAATGAATGGATCTATATTGATTCTGCTTGATGCAACACATTTGTGTCTAGAAACCGTTGTTACACAAATAGAGGATATTGTGCCTCTGTAAATATTGTTTTTCATCGTTAAAGGTTTGTCTCGCGAGGTCTAGTAGCCAGGAAGATTAAGTACATGTGAAAGACGTCGTAAATTTGTATTATATATAGTAAAAAAACCAATATGACAACTTATGTACAAAACAAACACAATGAAAATGAAACTTTTACTCTGTCTTTTCCGCCATTTTGCAGGATGTAATACTTTGATGTGTTCGTACGAAAACCGATGTTATACAATAGCCTTTTTGAATTAAGTTCAAGAGTTGCATTAATAATAAAACAACTTTGCTTTTACAACTGACCATGTAATTAATATTTTGCAATGTGTTGAAAATCTCTCTGAATCTGTGGATTAACCTATACATCTACTTACGTAGATTGTAATCTTTGTTGTTTGCAACGCTTTCATATATATATTGGGGTTTCCATTTGATATCCAAAATGTTGATAAAATTAGATTTATTTTCTTTATATGCTTACAAATAAAATTATTGCGTCAGAAATTGCTTTTTATTTGAACTTTTTGAAAGATTTTTATGTTCTCAAATTTGGGATAAGAAGGTTCGAAAAGATAACTGGCAAAGCATTTCTTAGACAGAGTTTCGATCTTCTAAGCATTTATGGAAATGTCGAGTTCCTTTGTTTCTCATTACAATACTTGCAGGTTTATGAGACAAGATATTCAGCGACTTTACCATCAACAACAAATATTTCACAGAACGATGCAATGATCATTACTTCGCATTACTGTTATATAAAAGGGGATTAACGCATCTGGAAATACAAAAGAATCCCAAACTAAATTGTTTTTCGGCTGGATTTTTCTGTCATAATTGAACAAGGCGGAAATCGGTGGTTACGCAATTTTCCATTAGGAATTCACGTAAGTGGACATAGATCAATATTGATATTAAGACAAAAATATTACAATACTGGTCAGCGGTTCTAATTAAGTTAGTGTCAAAGGTCGAGGACATACCATTCAGGTCTGCAGAATTAAATGTATTAAAGGCCGAGGACATACCATTCAGGTCTGCAGAATTAAATGTATTAAATAAATAAATTTTGACCGTTGCTTTGCAGATTAGAAAATCATAAAACGTTTCGTAAAAGAATCACAAAAACTTGAGGAACCATTCCCTCTGCTGATATTTAAAACTTCTAAATATGAAACTGAAATACGCCAAATGTGGAATATTTTTGACGTTTTCAAAGCAATATTGTGCCAAATAAGGAGGATAAGGCTTGCAAATTAAGATGATAAGCACATGGTACAATGTAAAACTAATGGAAAACAATTCCAAAAAGGAAATGGAAAAGAGACAATGATAAAGGACTTAGTAACATGTAAATATAAAAGGATACATTGGCAATAAGAGTACAAAATTCCATTTGAGAAAGATTTATATATAATATACAAAATATATCAAACAAAATATCAGGTAAGAAAATGGCAGCAAAAACCGAAATACGTCATCTAGAAAATGAGTCTTTGGTTCAATCCTTTTGGACGGGAGCAGAGATTGCATGCTATTGCTTTTATGCGGGGAATCTCGACCGTTGGTGTAAGCGTAAGCCTTATTCTGGACATCTAGTTTTATCGAAGATCGGTTAAAGGCCTAAAATGAAATAGATAGCGATAGTATTTCGCATTATTACCTTTTACAATCAATTCCATTTGACTGGAAGGATGAATCTTAAGAAATAAACAACAATCCGATGAATTGTACTGCCCAATTTACCGTCTGATTAATAAAATCTCATGTATCATTACGAAGACAATCTATAAAACATCATGAGTGACTGTACTAGATTAATTGTCCAAGACAGTTGTCTTTTGAAGATCAAAAACTCTTTTGAAGGAGGTGGTATATGGATTAAAATATCTTACGGTTTTTCGTGATTTCAAATATAGTACCAACAGATATTCGATTATAGAGACGACCAGAAGAACTATATTGCCAAGCAAGAAGATCTGCAGAGCGGTTGTGTAGGGCACTTGCACGGTTCGTTCTGTTACGCTCTGTAGGATAAGCACATTGGTTAAAAACGTGGTTACAATGAGACCAATTCGTGCCGGAACTGCAGAGTCAGGTAGCCAATAGGACGCGATGTTGAAGACAACAAGAAGTATGGACGGTATGTAGACGCGGAAAAAGTAGTAGTTAAATATTCGTGAGATATGAATGTGGAGAATCAAGCGGTCGAAAGGTTCGTTCTTGCCTAAACAAATCCAACATGTTATAATACTTTGCTTTACGTGAAGGATGGAAATCGTTACATTGTCTCTCCTAAACCTTCCCGCAAAGTTAATGTCTTATATTTCATGTATTAATGTTTCTTTATGCACACAGTACAATCCCGATAACTCGAACCCCCTTTAAGTCGAACTCGCGTTAACTCGAACTGTTTATCCGTTCCCCTCTCCTTATAGTTTCTCATAAAAACTCCCGATAACTCGAACATTTGTTATCTCAAACTATTTTACTCGGTCCCTTGGGGAGTTTGAGTTATCGGGTTTATTTTTCTATTTTTCTTTTTGATTTTTTAAAATTAGCGCTGTTAACTGTTACCTCCTATTTTATACTGAATGACTGCTTTTTCATTCTTGATCCGATCAAGTGTATAGCCATAAATATATAGGTCTTTCGAGGGTGGTACCACCGGCTCGTCCTCGTGCCAGGACAAATCCAAATCCTTGTTATTTAACGAAACTAAACATGAAATAAATAAATAACATATAAATAGTCGTGTATTGGTCCTTAGAAGTGTAATTTTTATGCTGATACTTGTATTATAAAGGTAATCGAGGCAATAATGTATAAACAAGTTTGGCGAATTAAAATACAACATTTTGTAAGCAAAATCAAAGACTTCTGCAAAGTAGGTCGTTTGGTAGAAACACTAGATGTTTCTAGATATTAAAAACAGTTGCTGATGCGTTTCGTTGTGACCACATCTAAAACGTTATATGTACAATTTTTGTTAAAGATTTCTTTCGTTCCTTGGTTAAAAATGACAAGATAGTATAGTATTTATGGTGAAGATTGCGCTTTGGCATTTAAAGTTAGTAAATTTGTTAATAGTTGAAATCCTTCGTTAAACAGTTGCATTACAGTTCTCTTACAGTCCTCAAGAATGAGTGGACAAACTTGAATGTCCATCGGATACCTCCTCAAGTTCATCTGACATGTGCAAGTAGATTTGAACCTAAAAATAATTTTAAAAACCACCTCCAAAAGTCCTCTCTATGTGTTTTTCTAAGAAATATATGAAAGTTTAAAAAGAGGAGGTACAATTCATATTTATAAGGGTAAAATGGTATTAGGGCATTTACAGATGACTCTATTTATTGAATATGTCTTGATTCCGTTTTTCTACCTTCTAAGATGTAATTGAATGGAAATATATTTACAGTAATGACAATAAAACTCGCTACTATAAATCATACTTCCTCGAAAGGTACACATTCCCATTATTGCTAATAGTTGTTCGTACGTTGCTCTCGATCTTTGAGCTTTTTGCGTTTACTATGGAAGTGGTTGGTATCCAGATGTCATTGTTATTGGAGATGCTTGTAAATGTTTCCTTTTCATAGCTGGTGTTTTTAGTTTTCAAGCGGTCATCTATCCACCATAGTCGTTTGTAAAACTCTATTTCGTACGTCTGGATAAAGAGATGAATATAAGCTTTAAATTCGATTTCGGCGAGTAAGTCAAACGACACGTTGCTTGCAGTAGCTATAAACAAGTAACCAGATTTTGTAATTTAAATTGGCCGTTTAACTTTATCCGGTAGAGTTTTTCCACAAAGAACTTATTACAGAAAATAACAGACACTCACAAAGTTGTTTTCGTCAAACGGCCCTAAGGTGATGATTTCAATTTGAACTGATGCATTAATCTTCAAACCTAAAAAGTATTTTCTCCCTCATTCCTCTGATTTAAGTAACAAATAATTTAAACTGCAAAAACTATATACTTTTTGGTCTAAAGAGTTGTGCCTTGACACCCATTTATTGCATTCCATTTTTCAGAATTTTTTTGAATTCAAGTTAAAGAAGTCTTGAATATTAAACCTAGAACCATAATTTTCTTACCCCCCTCCGTCGGGCGAACTCTTTTATTGTAATCGTTAGGTAAAATGTCATGACAAAACGATTGTTCACTACCCTCTGTAAAAACCAGCACCAAGAAAAGAACAAGATTGCGCATCGCTGAAAATGTACAACAGTTCTTAATCAGTTCAATCAAGTTGTTTTGTTGTCGTGAATAAGCCACTTTATTTAATTATTTCGTGTCGTCTACTGTAATGAGATTGCAAACAAAATTTTCAATACAATATACTTACTTTTTCGAAATGTGTTGAAAATCCTTTCCCTTAAATTCAACGACCAACTCCCATACAATGCGCTTACATTCGCTTATAAAAGTTGTTAATGCTGTCGTGACGACATTTTGCCAAGTATATTGAAATTGTAATCTGATAAGCAAAATGTTGAAGGTTTAATTGCTTACTTTAAACTAGTTCCATTTGAATGAATTTATGCCAAAAGTAATAACCTTGCGTTTCTAGTCTAGATAAAATTATCGAACGATTTTCAAAGTTCTCGTGTTTGTTTAGAAAAATGTGTGAAAAACTAATTCAAAATATTTGAGAAAAAAAGTATGAGAGACAGCCAAATATATCGCGTTGCTTATAGTTTACTATTGTGAGAATTCCTTCCAATTAGTACTAATTTAACTTGTCCTTTTCACATTATTAACTCCGTTCCGCTATGTGCGTGGTCATCGAAATAAACTGTATGATAAGGTGTGTTGACAAATGGTTACTTTATAAAAAGTATAAGAAGCAATATTCGACGGAAAACGGTTTTAAATTGGCATTTTCTATTCAATTAAATGAATGGATCTATATTGATTCTGCTTGATGCAACACATTTGTGTCTAGAAACCGTTGTTACACAAATAGAGGATATTGTGCCTCTGTAAATATTGTTTTTCATCGTTAAAGGTTTGTCTCGCGAGGTCTAGTAGCCAGGAAGATTAAGTACATGTGAAAGACGTCGTAAATTTGTATTATATATAGTAAAAAAACCAATATGACAACTTATGTACAAAACAAACACAATGAAAATGAAACTTTTACTCTGTCTTTTCCGCCATTTTGCAGGATGTAATACTTTGATGTGTTCGTACGAAAACCGATGTTATACAATAGCCTTTTTGAATTAAGTTCAAGAGTTGCATTAATAATAAAACAACTTTGCTTTTACAACTGACCATGTAATTAATATTTTGCAATGTGTTGAAAATCTCTCTGAATCTGTGGATTAACCTATACATCTACTTACGTAGATTGTAATCTTTGTTGTTTGCAACGCTTTCATATATATATTGGGGTTTCCATTTGATATCCAAAATGTTGATAAAATTAGATTTATTTTCTTTATATGCTTACAAATAAAATTATTGCGTCAGAAATTGCTTTTTATTTGAACTTTTTGAAAGATTTTTATGTTCTCAAATTTGGGATAAGAAGGTTCGAAAAGATAACTGGCAAAGCATTTCTTAGACAGAGTTTCGATCTTCTAAGCATTTATGGAAATGTCGAGTTCCTTTGTTTCTCATTACAATACTTGCAGGTTTATGAGACAAGATATTCAGCGACTTTACCATCAACAACAAATATTTCACAGAACGATGCAATGATCATTACTTCGCATTACTGTTATATAAAAGGGGATTAACGCATCTGGAAATACAAAAGAATCCCAAACTAAATTGTTTTTCGGCTGGATTTTTCTGTCATAATTGAACAAGGCGGAAATCGGTGGTTACGCAATTTTCCATTAGGAATTCACGTAAGTGGACATAGATCAATATTGATATTAAGACAAAAATATTACAATACTGGTCAGCGGTTCTAATTAAGTTAGTGTCAAAGGTCGAGGACATACCATTCAGGTCTGCAGAATTAAATGTATTAAAGGCCGAGGACATACCATTCAGGTCTGCAGAATTAAATGTATTAAATAAATAAATTTTGACCGTTGCTTTGCAGATTAGAAAATCATAAAACGTTTCGTAAAAGAATCACAAAAACTTGAGGAACCATTCCCTCTGCTGATATTTAAAACTTCTAAATATGAAACTGAAATACGCCAAATGTGGAATATTTTTGACGTTTTCAAAGCAATATTGTGCCAAATAAGGAGGATAAGGCTTGCAAATTAAGATGATAAGCACATGGTACAATGTAAAACTAATGGAAAACAATTCCAAAAAGGAAATGGAAAAGAGACAATGATAAAGGACTTAGTAACATGTAAATATAAAAGGATACATTGGCAATAAGAGTACAAAATTCCATTTGAGAAAGATTTATATATAATATACAAAATATATCAAACAAAATATCAGGTAAGAAAATGGCAGCAAAAACCGAAATACGTCATCTAGAAAATGAGTCTTTGGTTCAATCCTTTTGGACGGGAGCAGAGATTGCATGCTATTGCTTTTATGCGGGGAATCTCGACCGTTGGTGTAAGCGTAAGCCTTATTCTGGACATCTAGTTTTATCGAAGATCGGTTAAAGGCCTAAAATGAAATAGATAGCGATAGTATTTCGCATTATTACCTTTTACAATCAATTCCATTTGACTGGAAGGATGAATCTTAAGAAATAAACAACAATCCGATGAATTGTACTGCCCAATTTACCGTCTGATTAATAAAATCTCATGTATCATTACGAAGACAATCTATAAAACATCATGAGTGACTGTACTAGATTAATTGTCCAAGACAGTTGTCTTTTGAAGATCAAAAACTCTTTTGAAGGAGGTGGTATATGGATTAAAATATCTTACGGTTTTTCGTGATTTCAAATATAGTACCAACAGATATTCGATTATAGAGACGACCAGAAGAACTATATTGCCAAGCAAGAAGATCTGCAGAGCGGTTGTGTAGGGCACTTGCACGGTTCGTTCTGTTACGCTCTGTAGGATAAGCACATTGGTTAAAAACGTGGTTACAATGAGACCAATTCGTGCCGGAACTGCAGAGTCAGGTAGCCAATAGGACGCGATGTTGAAGACAACAAGAAGTATGGACGGTATGTAGACGCGGAAAAAGTAGTAGTTAAATATTCGTGAGATATGAATGTGGAGAATCAAGCGGTCGAAAGGTTCGTTCTTGCCTAAACAAATCCAACATGTTATAATACTTTGCTTTACGTGAAGGATGGAAATCGTTACATTGTCTCTCCTAAACCTTCCCGCAAAGTTAATGTCTTATATTTCATGTATTAATGTTTCTTTATGCACACAGTACAATCCCGATAACTCGAACCCCCTTTAAGTCGAACTCGCGTTAACTCGAACTGTTTATCCGTTCCCCTCTCCTTATAGTTTCTCATAAAAACTCCCGATAACTCGAACATTTGTTATCTCAAACTATTTTACTCGGTCCCTTGGGGAGTTTGAGTTATCGGGTTTATTTTTCTATTTTTCTTTTTGATTTTTTAAAATTAGCGCTGTTAACTGTTACCTCCTATTTTATACTGAATGACTGCTTTTTCATTCTTGATCCGATCAAGTGTATAGCCATAAATATATAGGTCTTTCGAGGGTGGTACCACCGGCTCGTCCTCGTGCCAGGACAAATCCAAATCCTTGTTATTTAACGAAACTAAACATGAAATAAATAAATAACATATAAATAGTCGTGTATTGGTCCTTAGAAGTGTAATTTTTATGCTGATACTTGTATTATAAAGGTAATCGAGGCAATAATGTATAAACAAGTTTGGCGAATTAAAATACAACATTTTGTAAGCAAAATCAAAGACTTCTGCAAAGTAGGTCGTTTGGTAGAAACACTAGATGTTTCTAGATATTAAAAACAGTTGCTGATGCGTTTCGTTGTGACCACATCTAAAACGTTATATGTACAATTTTTGTTAAAGATTTCTTTCGTTCCTTGGTTAAAAATGACAAGATAGTATAGTATTTATGGTGAAGATTGCGCTTTGGCATTTAAAGTTAGTAAATTTGTTAATAGTTGAAATCCTTCGTTAAACAGTTGCATTACAGTTCTCTTACAGTCCTCAAGAATGAGTGGACAAACTTGAATGTCCATCGGATACCTCCTCAAGTTCATCTGACATGTGCAAGTAGATTTGAACCTAAAAATAATTTTAAAAACCACCTCCAAAAGTCCTCTCTATGTGTTTTTCTAAGAAATATATGAAAGTTTAAAAAGAGGAGGTACAATTCATATTTATAAGGGTAAAATGGTATTAGGGCATTTACAGATGACTCTATTTATTGAATATGTCTTGATTCCGTTTTTCTACCTTCTAAGATGTAATTGAATGGAAATATATTTACAGTAATGACAATAAAACTCGCTACTATAAATCATACTTCCTCGAAAGGTACACATTCCCATTATTGCTAATAGTTGTTCGTACGTTGCTCTCGATCTTTGAGCTTTTTGCGTTTACTATGGAAGTGGTTGGTATCCAGATGTCATTGTTATTGGAGATGCTTGTAAATGTTTCCTTTTCATAGCTGGTGTTTTTAGTTTTCAAGCGGTCATCTATCCACCATAGTCGTTTGTAAAACTCTATTTCGTACGTCTGGATAAAGAGATGAATATAAGCTTTAAATTCGATTTCGGCGAGTAAGTCAAACGACACGTTGCTTGCAGTAGCTATAAACAAGTAACCAGATTTTGTAATTTAAATTGGCCGTTTAACTTTATCCGGTGGAGGTTTTTTTGTAAAGAAATTATTAAAGAAAATGACAGGCACTTACAAAGCTGTTTTCGTCAAACGGGCCTAAGGTGATGATTTCAATTTGAAGTGATACGTTAATCTTGAAACCTAAAAAAACAAAATAAAAAAATCTTCCTAGCAATTTTCACAAATCGGTTTATTGCTTTGGCCTTTTAAAAACAATTTTGGCAAAAAAAATATTTGCAATTGAAGTTGGAATAAACATTAAAATTAATTAAATATATGCGTTACCCCCTTCAGACGGCCGAACTCTGTTATCGTAATTTTCAGGTAAAATGTCGTTGAATAACAGTTGCTGGCTATCTTCACACAAAATCAGCACTAAGAAAAAAGCAAGAGCGCGCATCCCTGAAAATGAATACGCGAGATCAGTATTTATTAGTCAAGCCAAGATATGCTTTTGAAATGAAGACTTTTGCTATGAATTATTTATCACCGCTTTAAATATACTCGAACAAACATGATTTATTAAAGTAGACGACCCCGCTTGCTAAGGTATAGTATTGACTACAAGGGAACAAACCTTCAAAGCAATATACTTACTAATTAGTAATGAAATTCTTTTCCGGATTTTGAAGTTTTACAAACGCTTCGTTAAACATGCAATGTGTTTACCTCAGTTGAAACTTTTGACAATTGTAGTCATTGTTTTGATGAAACCTTTGTCAATTATGTCGGATTTGCAAGTTAATTAAAATCGGATTCTAGATTAGAGAATATTCGCCCGGATAGTTATTTTAGCAACAAAGCCTACGACGAGTTATTTGAATATCGGTTTGGTCTCGTTCTTGTTTATAAAGCAGCTTATTGCTCAAGATCAATTCAACTTATTGCGCAAGAAATCTCCTCTCTTTTGAATTTGTTGAAAGGGTTTTGGTTTCTGTTTAAAACACTGTCAGGCACTGTGCAAAAACGAAACCAACGTCTTTTAAAATATCTTTTCAGCGTTTACACAAATTCCCGATGCCACTCACCCTTCACTTAAAATGTCTAGTATCTAAACGCTTGTAAAGCTGCAGTGCATTGCATATTCATTTATTTTATCAAACATTCACACCTCTGACTACATCAGCATATTATTCTCATCAAATAATTTTGTTTTTGTCAATCTTTGAAGTCTATCAGTTAAATTAAATAACTTGATGTTTAACGTGTCACTTCTGGTCTGCATTATTAACATTTTCTATTGTTTTCTAGGCAAATTTCGACCAATTCTGAATATGATTGTTGAGTTTGCTCGAAATTTTGGTCGCTGAAAACAATAGATTTTGCATAAAAACAAAGACCGGAAATGAGGCTGTAAATGCGTGTACTGTCAATTCGAATGCGGCACGATGTCAAAACTCTTTCAACGTGCTGTTCTGTTTTTAAATCATGCGATCCTTTGCCCTTTATTAAACAAAATAATCGGGGTTGTTTAGCGGCTAAATTTTCTCTCGGCACTTGTTAAACCCAAGAACAATTTCTAAAGAACATAGTTTTGGGAAATATGGGTTTGGGAAATATGGGTTTGGGAAATATCCAGTTGGGAATTGTCCTAGTTGCCTTCATGACCAGCCAAAATTTTATAAGTATAAATTAGGCAACACAGGGCATTGTAGGATTTTCATTAAGGCGAAAACGAATATTGACAAAGCTCCAAACAGATTTTCAATACGACCATACACTTTGACTTTTCCACCACTACAGTGATTCCGGCAGACTTACACCCATTAAAAATCACATAAAAAGGCTTGAATACTGATATAGCTGTACCTTTACTTTGCTCCCTCTGGTTATTTTGCTACTTGCTCTACGAAAAGTTTGTCAGGGATATTGACGGTGGTATCTAGAGGTTGGAAATTGCAAAAATTCTTCTTTACACAAAAATTAACAATGGAATGGTTATCTTGTCCTTTAAACGTAATTTTTTTCAGATGGGGAAAACAAACCAACCTAGACTTTCCCGTATTATAGTAATGTTTCTGGAAATTTCAAACGACGTAGAAAAGTATGACTTTGGAAAGCATCTTTTAGCTCACAGATCTTAAATTAGCCACCATAAATTACTTAAATTATTGGAAGGCATTCACCAGACATAGATATAGATAATATCTGGGTATTCTGACGCCTGTTTGCCTTTCACTGGAACTGTTTGTGGCACATGTGTATTTACCAGCGATGACATGAGAGAAGGTTGTTTTAAAATAAGTTCCTTCGGAATATCATGCTTAGTCAATTTATTCCAAAAAGATCATGTTTGGTAGCTATCGATGTTTAGGTTTATTGTTATTGTTTTTATTAAATAAGTATTTATAGGAAGAATTATTTATGATCTCCACTTGAAATTATCCATTTGATGTTGCATAATATGTGGTTAGTGCAATTTTAAACTGGAGTTTTCGAATTGACAACTTTTTCTAGTGGTAGCATAAGTAACTGCAACGAGAAAAATATAAGAAAATCCTTCTTGGAATACATTTCCCCCATGTTGATCACTTGTTACGGTAACATAAGGTTTATCAGTGCCACATGCAACTGTTTTACACCATTCCCAGCGATCGTAACATTAAATAAATCTAGGTACATACATGGACGGGGTATGGTCGACACCCATGATAAGCTCCTAGGAAATGGCATTGGTATGAACAGCTGTTGCAATGTCATGCAAAAACGTCAGTACCTGACTAACTACTATGTCTCAGTAACCGTTACAGGGACGAGGCGGAATTTGAGATTTTGAAGAAGGGTGCTCATTACGTCATAGATAAGTGAGCGCCAATGTTTGTTGCAAAGTGGAACAAACTTGTGTAAGTCGACTACATATCTGGATCTGTTACTGCACCTTTAATTTCGAAAAGTAAATTTAGAAATACCAAAAGCATGGCAACATCATCACGAAACAATAACTTCACAGCAAACCAACAACAACAGGTGTCAATAAGCCAAATCATATTCCTTCTTTACCAATCGAAAAAGTTTGTGAGTGGTTGTTTCAGAGATAAGATATTTTTCTATTTTCGTTTCCTCTGTCACTACAAAATTAACCCGGCCAACAACAACAACAACAGATGTCAATAAGCCAATCATATTCTTTCTTTACCAATCGAAAGGTTAGCGAGTGGTTGTTTCAGAGATAAGATATCTGTCTATTTTTGTTTCCTCTGTCACTACAAAATTAACCCGGCCTTTCTACTAGTCACGTAATTAAAAAAAGTTTAAAAAATATATTTTGTTTCATATACAGTATTCTCAAGCAGAAAATGTCTGCGGCTGTCTTGACACCCTTGATCTGTGTTAATCTGCAAACAAGGGAGAACTGACACAATTATCTCTTGCAGATGTCAAGTTTAAAGAAGCCACATTTTGTCAGTGTTGAGAAGAGAAACCTGGTATTGCATCACTTTATGACACCAACATTGATGGTATTGTTGGTTTGTCAAATTGCTAAATATGGCAAACAATAACGATTTGATGAATTTTACACCACAAAGATGTTAATGCAGGACGCGCAGATGCTTACACAACTATTTTCATTGTCCGTTGGAACTATTTATTCTGTATCGTGTTACAAACGAGTTTTATGAACACTACTCGCTGTAGTAACGAACGCACAATGTTACGCGGTCTGTACAGCGGGTAGTGTTAATGAACACACAATGTTGAGCGGTCTGTACAGCGGGTAGTATTTAGGAACACACAATGTTGAGCGGTCTGTATAGCTGGTAGTGTTAATATATATGTTATTTTAGTTTACAAAGAATATTTGTAGTCAATTATTCTGAACGCTAGTTGATTGTTTTGCAGGTTACAACTCAAATAAAAAAAGAATAATGGCTGATAAACCCAATGCTGTTGAAGATATTCCTGAACTGGTTAAAGATGCTGTGTTCACGAAAAGTGATGAGATGCCTAAAGATTCTGTTACTGTCGAAGGATATGATTTCAATGAAGGTGTGGATTATCACAAGTTGATTGCAAATTACATGAGGATAGGTTTTCAGGCGATGCATTTCGGTCAAGCTGTGGAAGTAGTGAAGCAGATGCTTCAGTGCAGAGATTTGCCTATGCCTTTAACTAGCGAATATGTAGATGACATGTATAAACCTAGAACAAATTGTACAATATTTTTGGGATATACATCTAACATGGCTTCAGCTGGAACAAGGGATATGATTTGCTACCTCGTCCAGCATAAGCTTGTTGATGTTTTGGTATCAACAGCAGGCGGAATCGAAGAAGATTTTATTAAGTGTTTGGCTCCGACATACTTAGGAGACTTTAAGTTAAAGGGGAAAGATTTGCGGAAACAAGGATGGAATCGTACAGGGAATCTCATTGTGCCTAACACTAACTACTGCTTGTTTGAAGATTGGATACAGCCTATTTTGGACGAAATGTTAAAGAGGCAAAACGAAGAAAACTTCAATTGGACTCCATCGAAAATGATTGCGTTGTTGGGCAAACATATAGGCAACCCTAAATCGATATACTACTGGGCTTACAAGAATAATATTCCTGTTTTTAGCCCTGCGATCACTGATGGTTCCATTGGTGATAACATTTATGCCTACACTTACAGGAACCCCGGTTTGCGAATTGACATTGCTGAAGATATTCGTCACATAAACAACCTGGCGGTTTACTCAAAAAATTCCGGTATTTTGCTTCTGGGTGGTGGTTTGATGAAGCATCACATCTGTAATGCAAATATGATGCGCAACGGGGCTGATTACGCTGTGTACATTAACACAGCCGGGGAGTTTGACGGCTCAGATGCAGGGGCATCCCCAGATGAAGCTGTCTCTTGGGGGAAAATTAAAGCTACTGCCAAACCTGTGAAAGTAGTTGGAGACGCCACCCTTATCTTTCCACTTCTTGTTGCAGAAACATTTGCCAAGTATCACGAAATGAAAAAAGAGAAAAACTAGGACCTTGAAGATTATATACACGCATATATATATATATGTACCACATGAAGTGGTAGTAGACGTAGACGTATACATGCATATATTTATTCTTCTGAAATAAAAGTAGTTTATTACATCTTTCACTAAATCATCTAAAATATGTGTTTGCCACTGCTAATTGTTTTCTTCAAGCTTGTAATATTTCAAAAGCTTTGTTTCAGAAATAATTCTCTCCAAGTATCGATGACTTGCTGATAATGTGCGATTGGGACATATGTGCCAGCGACGATGAATGGAATGTGTACAATGAACACTTTCCAAAACGCCTTGTGATGTTATTTAATGACATTGCAGAAAGGAATGTGTTACCGTTGTCTCATCATTGCCCAAGAAAAGGCGCTGTTACTGATTCACAACCAAGTAGCCTCTCTGGAGGAGGGGCGGTACTCTCCCCCATTCAACAGTTAACGGTACCAGATAAAAACCCTGTAGTTGAGATAAAAACACCGGAACAAATGTATGTTGTTAAATTATATTTTAAACCTTTTTTAAGATAAGTGATGTTAAGATAAGATTATTGTTTAGTAGTACTGTATTGTTTACACAAAGATAGATTTCTTTAAAATTATTTTCTCTATTTCGTTGTTGATTGAAAGAAGAAGAGAAAGTAATTAGCGGAACACTAATGAACTGTTCTTGTTTGTGTGTTTTGGAATTAGCAAAGCATTCGAAGCATTTGAATTTGACAGCCAGGATAATGCAGAAAAACCATTAGCGAAACGCAAAACACCTACCACTCGTAAGTTTCAGTTGATGTTTTTTGCACAGATGTTTACCTTAATTGATACATAGAAGGACATCTTGTTGTTTTCTCTAATTTATTTCTGTTTTTTGTTAAATGTGTGAATTATTTTCTGGCCACCGTTGTCAAGTGTACAAATTATTTTCTGATTTTTGCCAAGTGTACAAATTATTTTCTGGTCTTTGCCAAGTGTACAAATTATTTTCTGGTCTTTGCCAAGTGTACAAATTATTTTCTGGTGTTTGCCAAGTGTACAAATTATTTTCTGGTGTTTGCCAAGTGTACAAATTAATTTCTGGTCTTTGCCAAGTGTACAAATTATTTTCTGGTGTTTGCCAAGTTTACAAATTATTTTCTGGTGTTTGCCAAGTGTACAAATTATTTTCTGGTCTTTAAAAGTATTTTAATAAAAACAGATTATAAGTAGTTTTTATAGTTTCCATACAATTAATTGACAAAACTGTTTTTTGATTTTAAACTGTTTCACCTTGATTGGGTTATAAGGAAAGCCACCCTCATATTTGCTTCTTTCCGAAATTGTCAACTTTATTTTCCTATTGACACTGAAAACATGTGAATTCCTAGTCGATAAAATCGTGATCGACAATTCTCGAAAAATGACGATTTTCTGATAAGCTGTTGGTATGCTTGTCTTCCACCGAAGTTGTTGATATTTGAAAGATAAATTCAAAACATGATCTTCTCTTTTTATCACGTGTCTTTTATTTACTCAGTGAAGCGTGGCAAAAAGATCACGAGTAGCATGACGAACGTCGTCAATGACTTGTTGCGTAATAAGTTTCTTGACGAATTGGAAGCGACAAAAAGCGAAAACAAACCCGAACCTCCGACGTCTTAACGAGAAATCAACGAAAAACTTAAATTTCGACCGGAGTGCTTGACTGACTATCGTAAACTTTTTTCATGAGTTTTTCTTTTTTTTGACATTTCGTCTATACAGGAGTTTAGATTTAACGTTGTTCTATCTAATTCTTTTGAAAATGCTATCTCAAATTTATTACAGTGACAATGCGTTTTTTAATTCAGACAATTTTTCGGACAATGTTTAACCTACTCAATCCCGTTTCTAGAGGCTCTCCTTGTGTCTAATTGTCTTTTGTATCCAGTTCTTTAAGTTTGACATCCGTAATTGTACAATAGAAACAAATCCTGTATTTAAAAATGGTTGGAGATATCCCACATCTGTTAAGTTTTAAATGGTTGGAGATATCCACGTCTGCATGACAGTAATAACTAGCTGTTTAATTGCTCGCTCCGTTTGCAACGATTGCAAAACATATGGAATCTAAGTATCATTTGGGATATAAGTATTAAAAATTAAAATAAATAAACGCCCATAGGCTTTCATTTGATTCACAGCAAAATTAATACTACTTTCTTTAATCTTTAAAGTGTGGATATTTTGAAACAGTTTCACTAATTTTAAGCGTAAAATGTTCATACAAGTTACTCTTTCTATTCAGTTCGCTAAACAACACATCTGATCTTCTTGCTCTTGGTGTAGCACAAGTACGTTCCAGGCACAACTAGTCCAATTTCTCTGTATCTTTTCCCAGTGACTCCTCGAACTTCGACCATGTTTTGTGAGTTTGATTCTAAGAATTGCACCAATAACTTCGATAACTCTATCGGAACATGACCTACTTCACTGTTCATCTTTGTCTCATCTTTTTTGTCAACACCGATGGCATGCTTGTCATGTTCTCTCGCTTCTTCTCGTTCGTTTTTGCGGCAAACTAGGATTTCTCTCTTTTCTGGAGTCCACTTTGCTTTATAGATATGACGTCCTCTCACAACAGATTCAAAGGAAACACGATAAATCATTACAAAACTTTCACAAGGAGCACTTCTCGCCATACTTTATAGATAATTACGACCGTTTATTTTTAAATTAAAACATGACCAATGTGATTTTCAACACCTGATGACGATGAAGAGAATGACGAGAAACTTGATATCATGTAGTCGACGTACATCTTCTCGATTATATTACTTTTGTTGATGGACTTTGTTTATTAACGCCCCTCCCTTACTAATGCCCCTCCTGAATAAACGCCCAGGGTAAAATTTGTTTGTTAAAATAAACGCCCAGGGCGTTTAATCGGTCATTTACGGTAAGCCCATTTCTCGAAAATAGGAAGAAACAAAAACAACTCGATTTTGTCTAAAACATTAGTTTTTTCTTCTCTTCTTGTTTAAGTTTCAATCTTATACATTTTTAGGGCATTTTGCACCGTAAATAAAGTATGAGCTCGATCCCTCCACCAGGAACCCAAGTGCCTTTAGGTGCTCGGCGCTTCTCTCCGTCAATTGTTGCAGTCACTAATAAGACCTTCCAGTTGCTCATCATTGGAAATAAAATCTTTGTCAAAGGTTCTAGCACATGTCCTACAAGCTTATCTTTATTCCATGTTTTAGTTGCACCTTTCTTCTTTTTCTTGTCAACACTCGCTTCAACCTTTATGGCATTATCACTCTATCGATTATCTGTTTCTTCTAGGCATGTTAACTCTTCACCGACAGTATATTTTATTTATAGTCATAAACATGGTGTCCTTTAACTCGTTGAGGACAGTGATGGAGATGAAAGCTATGATGAATGTGACGTCAGAGAGTTATCTTTGTTAGCTTCTGATAGCTCAGAAGAAATTTAAGTTTAACTTGTTTCTGAGGAAAGATCAATTTTCATTAGTTCAATACCTTTGCTTCTTGCACCTTTTTTTCTACCC
Organism: Candelabrum cocksii; assembly: GCA_963930725.1. Lineage (NCBI taxonomy): Eukaryota > Metazoa > Cnidaria > Hydrozoa > Anthoathecata > Candelabridae > Candelabrum > Candelabrum cocksii. The sequence goes on along the minus strand of OZ005673.1, from coordinate 1,685,230 downwards.
GTAGATAAGCCCACTCGTAGATAAGCCCACTTGTAGATAGGCCCACAAATTTTAGGTCTTTGTTAATAGATAAGCCCAGGGCTTATCTGCGAAAATTACGGTATGTTGTTCGAATAAAATTTTCTTCTGAACATGAATATTTTTATGTTGGTTATAAACAAATTTCTATAACTACCTTAAAGGAAGAAATTTTCGCGGGAAGAAAATTTCGCGGTTTTTGCTAAAATCGGGCGTCCGCGAAATTAAAAATTAATGTTTCGTCATCGTTGTTGTTGTTCTGTTTTTTGTCAATAACTACATACAACAATTAGTGGGAGCACGAAAAAACACCTTTAATATAATAAACAAACAAAAGAATTACAACTTTTGTAATAACATATTTAGGCTATCGTAATGACTGTCGTTTCTTTTGAGCAATCTTTTTTCGATGGTTTGCTGCTTTGTTTCTTGAAAGATTTTCGAATGTCTTTACTTTTCCCGATACTTACATTCTTATTTACTTTAGTTGTTTTTGGTGGCGGGTTACGAGTTGGTAAAATATTGATTATCTCGTTCCGTTGCAAAAAATATCCAAGATTTTCTTCCTTTTTCGACTCTATATACAACTGTTCGATAAGTTGCTTATACTTTTCCAGTAATGACAGATTTATGCAAGTGTCAGGTATTTTCACTGTAAGTTTGCATGGAATTTCCACGATTTAAGGGAGGGCTATGTGAATGAAAGAAACGAAGACGAGGATGGAAATGATGACGATGATGCAGAGTGGGGATTTGAGGATGATTTGGAAAGAAATGCTTTTGATTTTATATTAGATGATGAACAGTATTAATGTGGATATATATACCTTAACGTTATTTTGTTGAAGTTTGTTTGTTTTTCTTCTTATAAGCCTTTGTTGTACTTTAATAAGAATCATCTAGATAAAAATACCATCATTCAACAAACAAAATCAAAAATAAAATCCATGAATTTTGCGATCGACGAAAATAAATGACAAATAAGTCGATTTTTATCTTGAATTTGAAGAAGAAAATTTCACAGCCAAAACCCCCCATTAAATTTGCCACAACCAAAACCCCCCATTAAATTTGCCACAACCAAAACCCCCCATTAAATTTGCCACAGCCAAAACCCCCCATTAAATTTGCCACAACCAAAACCCCCCATTAAATTTGCCACAACCAAAACCCCCCATTAAATTTGCCACAACCAAAACCCCCCATTAAATTTGCCACAAAGTAAGCCCAAATTTGAAAGATTGATGATTTCTTCATTTTTTACCATTTTAATTGCATATTGACCATCTTAAATGAAGGCCTATAAAAACTTGATTCTTTCAAGTCCTTTCAGGAGAGTGACTGTGATATAAATTCTTGTGCACGGTTACTAAATCTGTTGGTCGCCCTCAGTTGCTTTATACAGAATATTCTATACCGAAATTATAAACACTTCTATATAGTGAAGCTGTTGGAGTTATGTTGTAAGACATTTTTGGTTCTAGGAAATAAACCCCCCGGAAAAATACCCCCGGAGAATTACCCCTTGGAAAAATACCCCCGAAAAGATACCCCCTGTACAATAAACCCCCGGAAATATAACCTTGTACAATAAACCCCCGGAAATATACCTCCCGTACAATAGACCCCCCGGAACAATACCCCCGTAAAATGAACCCCAGAAATATAGCCCTGGAATAATAAAAAAGTGCGAAAAAATTAACTCCCGAAAGTGTTATATTTCTAGTAAGATTGAATGATTGTAGGAAAATCAAAAGAATTATTGTTACATGTTCTTTAAAATCCGAGATTATGAGCGATGCTTCGAAGATAACGCATGTTTTCACGATTTGGATATTCATCTAGTATTGCAAGGATTTGCTCGTTGCCATCCATGTATCGACGACGCTGTGCTGGAGGAAGATGTCCACCTTCCGCTTGTAAGATTTCAGTACGGTTTATAGATTGTTCCTTCTTTAGCAATTCCAAGAATTTCCATAATGTAGGATGCGAAGACGAGCAAAGGGTTTGAAAGCGCCGGTGCCATCCTTCAATATGGTTGTTTGTTTGCGACATTTCTTGGTGTGTTCGATGAAACATGTTCCATCTCTGGATGGGAAAAAGTGGCACAGCGCGTGGTGCATTTAGTCGGAACCTCCCTATGTAGTTATCTTCAAAATAATCTAGGAGACGGTCAGCATCATCCTGATAAGTATTTCGAATAACATTGCACAGTCGCTCAAACACATCAATGACATCATCTGGTGGTACAAAAGCAACAGCTGCAACCATTCTCAAATGAAGCGAAAACTCAGGATCGGCTTGGTATTGTTCTTGTAAGCCAAAAGCTTGAATTCGTTTCCAAATGTTTGAAGTAAGATGGAAAAAACAACCAGCAATTTTGGTTTCTGGAAAAATGGTAGTGACAGCGTTCATAGCTGTTATCTCAAAATCAGTGAGGAAGGTCAAAGAAGGATTTCCAACCGCTAGAACTTGATTTGATACCTCAAGTAAAAGTCTTTCGTAAGTTTGTCGAGTTTTATTTGGTAGTAAAGCATATACACAGGGTATGATCCGCTGATTGATCCTAGCATGAATGGTATACAATTGAAAAATTATGTCTGGACAGACTTTAAAAGTTCCATCACCGAACCAATCCTCGGAATTAGCGAGGAGCTGAATAGCTTGGTTTGATGCAAAAATGAGGATTCCGTTGTCATCCCCAAAACCACTATCAAATAAAAGAAACTGCTCGTTATTAGCAGTTTGTTGGTATACCATAGATAGCTCAGCGATAGCAGCTTTATCAACAGGGTTAGGAGGTCGTTCGTTCATTTTCCGTTAGTTACGGATTGTTCTACGCATGTGACTAATCGCAGGTAGATTTTCAACAACTGCATTTTTCATGGGAGTTTATTGTACGGGGGTATTTTTCCGGGGGGTTTATTTCTGGGGGGTATTTTTTCGTGGGGGTTTATTTCCGGGGGTATATTTCCGGGGGGTTTATTGTACAAGGGGTATATTTCCGGAAGGGGGTATTTTTCCAGGGGGTATATTTCCGGGAGGTATTTTTCCGGGGGGTTTATTTCCTGACACCGACATTTTTGAGGTATGTAAACGAAAACGTCTTCCAGATTTCTGTTCGACATGATTTAGCCGGAACTCCGATCTTGCTTTTATAATGAAAGCTGTGTTCTTGGAGACGTCGGGATTTCCTTTAACATACTCACACGGCTTTTATGTATGGTTCAATAAAACGCTTTGTGCTTGCGCTTTGCATTCCAACAGGATTAAAAGCAAGATTCAATGAAGGAATAGCAGTAGGAGGAGCCCTTATACATATTTAACACGTTTAAGGTTTTCCTTGTTCAAGAATTTTTACAACAACAAAATTCGTTTAAAAGATACGCGAAGTAAGTACGCGTTGTTTTTTTCAAATATCTTTTCAAATTTATATGCCTAGGAATTTCGTTGGATTTATGGGCTATCCATCAAAGATGTCCCCGCCATTTTGGAAACTTTTGACCACCCCTTTTCCTCGCCTGTTCCCTTTCTGTTGATCCACCTCTACCCCTGTTCATGCAAATACCCGTCTTGCGAAACATTATTGAAGGTATGTATTTTCTAGAGAGGTTATCTACATATACTAGGTCGTCCTCAGACGAGCCAAATCGGCTTTACAATGCTTAAGGACTGTGGGGCTCAACTCCTTGCAGTCCCAAATACCGTCTCCGTTTCATATTTGAAACTTTCATTTTGGCGGGGATGTTAATTAGCCCTCCCTCCGCCCCTATGCCCTTTATATGTTTTTTAAAATGTTACTATAATTATGGTACGCGAAGATATTGGAAAATAATAATTTTCACTCATGAGTGTAGCTCCTAGATGATGCTGAGGGATGGGCGCGCCCCCGTCATTTGTATTAAGCAAAAGCGAAAGTTGTTCTCAGGGGCGGATACAGACGTTATGAACATGATGATTTCATAAGGTCAAAATTTTCTATGTATCGTTTTTTTCAGTATCATAGCCAAACATGTTGGCGGCCCTTAGTAAACACGTATGCTGTTTGAAATCTTTATATAGTCGCTAAAATGTCTGTATCCGCCCATGGTTCCCGCAACATAAGTACAAAACGTTTTAATATTTATTGTTTTATTGTTAAATATTTTGTTATTGAGAATTTATCTACTTAGCTAAAATTACAAATATTTTACGCCCCCCAAACAATGTTTAAATCAATGCGTTTTGGTTAAGATCTATCGCGCAATACTCGTTAACATGTTCATTTAATTAACTTTCAGAGAAAATGGAATTTGCATTTTATAGTAGGAGTTAGAACAGATTTGTTTTAGGGATTTACAAAAAGGGTGTTTGGTGAAGTCAATTGGAACTTTAATGGGTTGGAAAGGAATATCTTGAACTCCAAAAATTGAAGGAAAAATATATATGTATACGAAAACGTTTTGCAAATTGTGTTTACATACAGTTTGATTTTGTAGGTGCTAACGAAGTTAATTCACAGGAAATTGCTAAATAATTTACCGGTGAATAGTTCGCAAAACAATTATGTCGTATTTAAAAGAACATTTCGCTAATTTCTGTTCTCATGAAAATTTTGCAATGCATTAAGACGACAATAACATGATTGGCAACAGAATACTCAATATTCAGCTGGCGAACAAAACTCTATCTTGATTTACTTTGTTTTCTCTTTTTAAATGCACGTGAAAATGTTAACAAGAAACAGACGATTTAAGCGCATGTACACAAACAACGATTCTATTGAACAAAAACCATGTTTAACATCCTTCTCAACACAACTATGTAAATTTTCCATTCAGATTCGAAACGTTTTTGAGAAAGGCCTAAAAAGAAGGTACCCATTTATTTAACGAACTTCTCGGTTTAGCATACAAAACTTAAATCTTCTTTGATCATTTGGCCAAACCACTTGGCAAAACCAAGTTTGTCAGATCGGGAGTGCACTGCATTCCTTCCCTGATTTGATAATGGTTTGATAATTCTCAAATATCCATAATTTGTATGATATTTATTATTTTATTTATTATGGTTGTTTGGATGTATTTATTGATATTTGTCTAGAAAACCAGCATTATGTCTTCTTGGGATTAACGTTTTTATTAGTATTAAGTTTGTCCTTTTGTCAATTGTGAAATTGGTTTACCATTTTAGAGGAAATGGTCGTGACGGCCTTCAGAAGTATGACGGGTTTGTCAGCAGCAACCATTTCTCAGTTATTACGATGTTGCAATCACTGAATGTTCAATGCCCTATGTTACCTTCAGTTCTTGTTTTCTCCATTCAAGTGTTGACAAGAGCTGACAAACCGGTTCAAAATGAAAGATTAATAACACAGTGATAATCGAGACAATTATTTTGAAATCTGTTCAAGAGGGAATGTTTTTGTCGATGAATATTTTATGAATTACAGAAAGAACATTCATTCATCGTAGCAATTTCCTTAAAAAGATTTTGATTTAGTTTTATTTTCTTGTGAAAACGTGATTCAAACGGAAGAATTCCACCGTGATATGCGCTTGTACCACGCGTTTGGGATACTGTGCTTGCATATGGTCGTTGAATGTTCAGTTCCAAATCGAATTGAAAGCAAATACAATGCGTTGTTTGACATAGTTGGAATGTTCCCCGTGCGTGGCTCTGCGTCGTTGCCTATGGTGTACGATGCCATACTGTGGGTGGAATCAATGAAATACGCCATACGCAAAGCTAACGAACGTCTCAAGGGGCGGAAAGTGTTCGGCTACACCATATACGACACGCACACAGTAAAACACGAATTCATAACAACAGCAGTGATAGACACGTTGCTGGGCTATCAAAACAACACGGAAGAGTGCAAATGTTCGGATGCAAGCCCCGTGGATAGGGTTATCGGTATAGTGGGACCGGCGGAGTCCTCCAATTCGAAATATGTCCATCAACTGACTTCGAATCAAAACCTGCCCATTGTGAGTTACGCCTCGACGAGCACAGAACTGAGCGAGAACTATCCGAATTTCTTTCGTACCGTACCCTCTGATGAGGCGCAAGCGCGATTCATCACGGAAATCTTAGTTGATTTTGAATGGACGTACGTGTCGGTGATCGCAACAGACGATAGTTACGGCAGGACTGGAATGGAGATGCTGAGAAAGCAGCTCAAACTCCACAACATTTGCTTTAGCGTTGTTGCCTTGGTTAACACCAACTACAACGAAGAGAAAGCGAACAGCATATACGACGATTTGCAAACAGATCATAAGGTACATGTAGTCATACTGTGGGCGGAGTTGCAGTTTATTAAACCGTTCCTTCTTAACGCCAAAAGCAAAGGTCTGGAGGATCACGTCTGGATCCTCAGCGAAGTGCAAGGTCTGCATCCGTGGTTTGTCGAGTTCCAGCAAACATACCGTGGTCACATTCTAAAAGTATTACAAACGGCCGGCGCCGATAGCGAATTTGAAGAGTATTTCACGAGTTTGGGCGCAAATGATAATCCTTGGCTGGAGCTTTTCTTCAAAGACCAAAACGTTACACGGTCACAGTCGTTGCGAGACGTTGCGCACATGTTTGATTTTAGCGGCGCTGGGACGGTGCAAAACGCTGCCAACGTTCTCATCAACGCGTTACTAGACATGCAGAGGAATGTCCAAAAGTGCGATCTGTCTAACGTGACGTGCCCCCCGGTATCTTTAAAAGACCACCAGCTGTTTAACCGAATCATTAAGAACGTGAAGTTTGAGGGAGTGAACCAAGAGACCGTTCAGTTTGACAGCATGGGAGACATTACGACCGCTACGTTTCGTCTTTACAAGGTGAACAAAGCGGGTGTATACGAACAGGTGGATTACTTGAGGGGAGAATGGTCCGTTTCCAATCTCTCGTTTATACGCGAGCTGTCGAACGTAACTTCGCGTTGTTCGCGAGATTGTCACGCGGGCGAGTACCCTTTTTTCGACTCGGTGAATAGATGCTGTTGGACGTGTGTTGCGTGCAATAAAACGGCTGTCAAACCAATCAAAGGTCAACACAAGTGCACCTTGTGCAAGAAGGATTCATTCCCCAACCCCAATCGAACGCTATGCGTCCAATTCAGGCGCGTCTATTGGAGTTTTTACGACAGGGAGTTTTACGCTTTCAAGGTCATCGCTTTGGTCACAGTGTCAATTGCGATCGCTTTAAATTTATTTTTCATTGCGTTATTCATTAAGTATCGTGCGACGCCCATTGTGCGATCGTCGGATCTTGCAATGTCCATGGTCCAATTGGTCTCTCATTTATTCTTGTTCGCTTCTCCGCTGCTTTTGTTCGAAAACGAGAGCTCTCACAAGTGTATATTTCGAACTTACTCGCAGGGCGCGTTCTTCATCCTGCTCATCAGTCTCACCTTGCTCAAAATCACGCGCATCGTTCGTGTTTTCTACTTGAAACGCGTCGTCACTAAAACACAGATGCTCAAACAGAAATCAAGAGATCTCTTCTACATCCTGTGCCTGCTGCTCGCCTACACGTGTATGATTATACTAGCGCACAACATTTCCCCGCTCAGCGTGAACGACCTTATAAACGAGAGCTCGGCCGAGATCTCGCGGCACTGTAATACCCGTACTTTTTTGGTCGTTCACATAGCCTACGTTTTCTTCATTTGCATTCTGTGTGCCGTTCAGTCGTTCCGGGGGAGAAATTTACCCGGGAAATACAACGAAGCCGTTTACATAGCTTTCGCCATGTTTTCGTCCACTTTGGTGACAGTCGTATCTTTGCCGCTAGAAGCTAGTTTGAGAAATTTCAGCGTCTTAAATCTCATGCATTGCTTGGTAACAGTACTGTCCAGCTTTTTTATTCTAATCTTCCAGTACGCCTACAAAGTAAAGATACTGGTCTTCAACCCTGAAAAGAACTCAATGAAGGAATTCCATCGCAAACGGTTTGCTTCGATTGGCTTGTAACTAAAGAATAGTCCAAGAGTATTACACTTAACCAGGAATGAATTCTTTTGTTAACATATTTTGTACTATTGGAATCAAAATTTTATGTAGATTTTCAAGATACTTTCCATTCCACTGAATTTTTGTGAGATATCTTTTATACAACTACTTGATTGTAAAACTTTCAACCAAATTCTGTGAAGAGCTGAACAAGTTCGTTTTCGTTTGTTTTTTGTCATCTTTCTAGCACAATCCTTTTGCGATCTTGTTACCAGATGTTAAGTAAGATTGCCAGATATACGTAGTACAAACCCCCTCTAAATCATTAACCCGGAAACATGGTACGTAACCTAGAATCTCGGGACTGAGCGCAGTACTTCCAGGGACGTGGTAAGATTCAACTCAGATAACTCAGAGTCGCTGTTGCATAGTTTATTTGATTTCAAAACGATTATTTCGTAAAACGAATGTTTGTTTCCTGTGTTTAGAGCGTTTTCAATGCTCGCGTACTTCTTGAATTTCAATGATTTCAATATAGGGGGACGGAAGGAAGGGGGGACGGGAGGAAGGGGGGACGGGGTAAATAACCCTGCTGATTTTTTATTTTTCTTAAGATGTAATAATAATAACTTGTAGTTTTGTTAATGATAATGACGAACTAGGAAGCAATGTTTGAAGAAGAGGTCGGAGGGTTTTGCTTTTCTACCACATTCTTTCAGGATGTTACCTCAGATTACTTTCAGATAAGTTTTTCTTTCGTAATATTAGTGAGAAACTCATAAAACTTTAATAGCTAAATTAAACATATTCAGTTGAATGACGGTAAATTGCGTTGAATGACGGCTGATGTTAAAAATGTCAGAGCCTTCAATCATTAGATGGATACTGTGGCAACCGAAACGACTGTTTAATTGAGGCAACCGAAACGACTGTTTAATTGAGTAAACATGTTCTTTTGGAGAAAGGAAAACATCTGAAAGGTGAATGAAGGAAGCTAGCTGTGAAATCATCATGTAAAAAACCAATGGGGGAATCAAGAAAAATTTGCTTAATGTACAGAGCCTGATTCAATGATGAAAACAGAAACTGGGGGCAAAATTATAAAAAGCATTAGCAGCATCTCGTGTCCAGCCTTGTTTAAATGACCGAAAGATTTTAATCGTCTACCAAATAAACACTCTTCAAATCTTAATTTTTATGTAGAAAAAATGATTCCGCTCCTCAAACATTTCAATCTGAATCTCAGGTTTATTGCCCATTGATAAAACCGTAAAAAAGTCATTTTATGCCGCGTTCACACTACGTTTAAACCCAATTTTAAATTCGATTTTTAACAATTTTTCGCCTTTCCCATAATTATAAAATCATGAATACAACTACCAGAATCCTTTGCGTTAAATCTTTGAATAAAACGAATTTTAATTAGAAAACACATTAAATAGAATCATATTTATAGTTAAAATAATTTGTGCTGAGAATTGAATCTTTGTCGTTAGTAGTTCAATTTATTTAGAGGATTTAAAAGTTCAAACGCAAGGGATTCTGGTAGTTGTATTCACGAATTTACAATTATGAGAAAGGCCCATTGTGTTCTTTCTATTTGTGGAAACAATAAAAACGCTTTTATTACCAAAAGTTAAAAAAAAGAATCAGGAAAGATTTGCGTGTTTCCGAGAAACTCGAATAATATATCTTGACGTATCCATGTAAAGTCAAGTTTGGGATTTCTTCAGTGTTTTACAGATTGTCGTTCAAAAGAAAGTTTTTATTTTTCTATGCACATTTCTACAACATTCTACATTTTATTTGTGACGATCAACACGATTGAACGCCACGCGGAATGTTATTCTAAACTAGAGATATTCGATCGTGTATTCAAAGTCGTTGGTAGATGGGCATGAGTGGGGAGAGCAGGCAGGCAAGCTTGGGAAATTGTTGAATGCATTCGGATGAAATCCGCTGATAGTGAAAACGTTACCGTCCACAGTACAGTCGCTCATCGCATCACGGGGCAATATGTTGTCCGTTTCCATTGGTAACGAAAGTGGTATGCTATTGCTTGTATCTATATTAAGGACTGTGGTGTTAGCGAACGGCTCGAAGGGGAAATTCTGCCCAGGATACTCTTTCATGACGTGGTTACTGTCTAAGACAAAGATAATCCGGTATAATAAACTCCGCTTAAAGATTTTCCTTGAAAAATGTTGCGGCGAGGAAAGACAGTCGGATGCAGAGAAACAACTAAAGTTGATGACTGAATCCAAAGAATCCTTGTCGTTCCTCAATGATTTGTAATATTAATGGCACGTGGATTAGGTCGTAAACGCTTCAAATTTACCGTCAATTTATCTGACAAATTTGTTGAAAATAAAATCATAAATCACAAGTAACTCGACATACTATTGTTGGGGAAGAATGGATAATTCATATCGCTTGGAGAATCTTTGCTAGTGCTGTTTTTCCGGAACGTCCTGCGGGGCTCATGAACGCTGAGATGCATTACTCTGCGTTCTTTTGAACGTCTGTTTTGAAACCAAACTTGAATAACGCGCATCGTGAGACCTGGGAAAGATTTGAAAATTTTGAAAATGAAATCGTTTTATGCGGTGGTTGGAGAGAATCTCTTGTTATTATGCAATAGTGGCGCGTTTCCTGCATACTTTATGTTAACGAATTAAAAATTTATATTCAAAGTACGTATAATCCTGATAACTTGGTGAACCACCAAGGGATCGAGTAAAATAATTCGAGATAACGAATGTTCGAGTAATTTCCTGTTAGGAGAATGGTAAACAGTTCGAGTTAATCCGAGTTCGAGTTTGACTTAACGGGGGGTTCGAGTTAACGGGATTGGACTGTATGTCAAAAAATGTATATTTAAAATCAACCTAATAAAGTAACTAAAGCTTGAAAATACGAAAAACAAATTTCAATAAAAATTCAGCAGATGTTGCCGACGTAGCAATCATAAGCTTTTTTTACCAGGCGTTTCAATTTCACTTAATCTGTTATGCAATGTTATTATCAGTGCGGAGTTACCTGTGTCTTTTGCTAGTTTTTCTCTTATATGTTTGGAAGGTTTGGGAGTGGCCAAAAACGAGGCTTTCAAAACGTCCAATTGTTTGGCTTTAATGGTCGTCCGTGGTCCACGCCTTTTGTTTACGTCATCATCTTCGTCGCTAGGCAACGACTCCGTGCTTCTTGGATTGCTCGGCGATTTGATTCCCGCTTCTTTGTGTTTGTTGTTACACGAACCAGTGGCTTGCGCTGTTGTTGCAGAAAAATAAAAATTAAATCAACCCGTAGGAGGGTGTGAAGATAAACAAGTTTACTTTCATTAAAAACTTTTGAGAGAATGCATTGGAAATTAACATGACGTTGTTAACAACAATCGATTCTAACTCGCAACCAATTACGTACCATATGTGCTATTAGCGAGGCCGACGAAATCGTCTTTGCACACGAACATCCCTGCATTGTTGAGAAAAATCTGCTCTCCTGTGCACATGATCTTCGTGCATTGGGAACATTTCAAGCATTCTACGTGGAATGTGCGCGACGCCAATTTGTGAACCATTTCTGACGGTCCAATCGTTTTTTTGCACCCAGAGCATTTTGCACCGAACAGTCTAAGACACGAATAAAAAATAGATCACATGTTTCTACTTCGTAGTTATTTCTTCAGTCTTTTATTTAAAAACTCAGCAAAGTTAACAGAACCACCTGCAAAACTTTCAACAAAACATCAAACAGACAGAGCTAGAAAAACAGGATAGGTCTTTGTGAAAAAACCTGAGAACTGCCTTAAAGGATGTAGCGAACTGCTAGAATAGCGTATTAAAAACGTGATCGTTTGTTTTAGTTTGTGCTGAAAAGTGCGGCGTCTTTTGATGTGGCTAATTGCAGGAATTGATCATAGGAATGCGCCGCGCGTGCGCAGATTATCGAAAACGATAAGCGAAGTTAGAAAGCATCATAGATAAAATCTGTCGAAATTGCACAAATATAATGCTTTTTCGATTTCAATGTTGTAAGAGATAACCCGGTGTTTCAGATAAAAACACGGCGTATAGATCCACGAGAAATCGCCCAGTTTTACAAACAAAAACAATTGATAACATTCGCTTTATCGCGAACTTCGTCTTATATACTCTCAATCGGAAAATCGCTAAAAAGCTTTTATCTTTCGGAAGAAAGTTCAACACCTTGGTTGCAGAATGGACCTATCCTTATTGTTCTGTTGTAGATTTCGCTCTAAACATCATTTATTATTCATCTATCGTGATGAAATCACCCCGCATGAAATGCAGACGTTGCTTTGTCTCAGCGCTGTTTAACATTTGAACAGCTTAACGGTATGCCGGATGTACGCAACCTAAAGCTATACATTTCCGTTTCCGGATAAGCTGCCAAAAGAATATATAGCAGCTTATTGAAGCGACAAAACATGATTTTAATGCCCCTCAACAGCGAGATAATCTTTGCATGGCACGCTTTTATTCTTTTGTGTTTGCCGAACGAAAGAATGTAGAAGCACGAAATGTTGTTGAAAATTTAATAGTGGAAAGCTAAGCCCATTGAAATAAAAAAACACACACATTTCTATTCCATCAAAACGAATTAATAAACGAATTCATATTTCTGTTTTAAATATATTACAATAAATATGATATGAAACATTTTACTTTATGTCGTGGAAAGGTTGCACTGTCACTGGCGGTTTTAAAAAATATAAGGAACTCCCAATTTTTCTTCAATACAATATACATAAAATTTTATGACAAATTTGAATATTCACGTTTTTCCTTTTTTATAAAAATAACTCCGTGATTATCTCAGGAATTACTTGATTCCTCGCTGAAGTTTATGTCGAAATATTTGGTGTCATTGGCAGATGAGTTGAAAAAAAGAAGAAAAATGTTTCTTTTTGTGACGGGAAGTCTACAAATTTCAATCCAAGAATTGATAAAAATTCATTATCCTAGCTAGAATAGGTGCATATGTATAACCCATTTTCCTCTTGCAATTTAATAAAAAAAGAGGAGGTTACCTATTATTATATTATATTTAAGAGAAGAAATGTTTTAAAGCCTTGCTTGTGAAGTTCTCTAATCTAGTTAGTTGTCTCTTAGCGGGTTGAAAAACGGATTGGAGAAATCGAGTTAAGCTCATTTTGCGGACGGTTTTTTGTTATATAAACTAGTTATAGGTTTATCAAGAAGCATATACGGAAGTAACACCTGCATAAAGAGTTTGAAAAATTGAAACATGGTTGGGGAAAGTAAAATAACAACTCCAATGAATTTTATCATCATTTAAAAAAGAAGCCATTTTTAACTCATTTCAATGCGTACTTAAATACACCCACGATTCTTGAAACATTCCGACGTGCAGCCATTGTTGTTGTTTTTTTTAAAGCATAATATTCTGGGTTTGCGTGCTGACGTCATATGCATTGAAATGCATTATGAGGTCAGGAAACACTTCGTATGCAAGAAACGTTTACTATGTTTCTGTTGAGCGACAAACATACCTTTCCTTGGTTGACTGCACATTTTAATCCAATTAACATTAAAAATTGTGTGTACAAATTCACGAAAAGACCTAGAGTCTAACAAGCAATAATTATACTGTTTGAATGTAAATATTAGAAAATTTTGTTTTTGCAAACAATCGATTTGTTTTTCACGCTAGTTAACACTTTTTTGCGGCTGCGGCTGCCTTAAACATACATTTCGCAAAGCAAAAGCAGTTTTACACACGGGCGAATTTCATACTCGGGTGAATTTTACACACGTGAGAATGTCGTCTAAGAAAGCAGTTTGTTACCTGTAAAAATCGTCTTTGCAGTAGAGTTTGCCACCTCGTCCGTAACACGTTCCCCTCAGGAATGCACCGCAGCTGTTACATACCATGCATTTTTCGTGCCAAAAACCGTCCAGCACTTTACATATATATCGGTCCGTAATCACCGCCTCACAACTGCAACAAATTTGCTGCCTACCTTCAAGTTCCATGCTTGAACCATCCACGAGAAAAACTTTCACCGTTTAACCCAAATAATCACGGGCGCCGTTTTAATAAACTCAAAATTACCTCTTTTAGTTAAATTGCCTGTAAAAAGAGTTACGGAAACTTGTTAATATGTTAATTGCCTCGTTGCCAATAATTAATCACGATCTGACGTATCAGCAACTGCACTTCAAACGTGCCCCGTGCGAATGTCACACATGAAGAATTCACACGTGTTGGATAGTGAAACATTTGACATGACCGTGCAAAATGCTTATATATTTACACTTATGTATATATATATATATATATATAGTATATATATATATATATATATATATATATATATATATATATATATATATATATATATAATGTTATCATTCTTTTTATCGCTTTGTTTCACTAAATTTCAGCTGTACTTTTGCAATTGGTCTCCACCGCAGGGTTGAAACATACAATACTTAAACTTTCAGATAATGCTACCAGAATTTGCGCTTTTCGCCGTTAAATTTCGCAGAACGCGATACAAAAAACAGATTCACTTCTTTGTACGCTGCATTGTAAATGTTGTGTCTATGAGTATTGGAAAAGTGAATTTTGGTAAATCTAAAAGGAGAGCCCCAACAATAGCGCAACAGTCCATAATATGCTAACAATGGAGTAATGAGCCTCTATTGGAGCCATTTTAAAAGCGCAAAACAATTCGCCCAAACAATGGAAACGGATTAGATAATCTTTTAGTAACATTAACATTTTCCGGGGGTATATTTTTTCAACGATGTTCCTTCAACGAATAAAACAAATTAGGTGTTGGGATGAATGAGACAAATGAGACTCGATTTGAAATGAAATAACCTGGCCGGAAATTTTACCATATATATATAGAGAATGTGATTTCACTTGCGATATAATTTTTGAAATCCTTTTCTTTCATCCTTGGCGAATTGAAAACCTATACATCTGTACTTGGCCATACGGCGAAATCTCGATTAAAGATAAGCTTTCCACAAATAAGTAAAACTTTAAGAGCTTAAATTCGACTTCAAACAACGCCATGTTGGCGAGATTACTTACTCCAATTATTCGTGCTTATATTACATGAGACAAAAGTATCAAAATAAGTTATAATTATCCCCTACTGTCTTCTGTTAATCTGTATTTGTTTGTCCTGTTTCCCCTCTTTGATTAGGTTCCCACGCGGCGTCTTGTCTAGCAGCATTTTAAGTTGTCTCTTTCACAATCGCAATTAACAACAAATTATTCCGGCATGCGCACGAATGAGTGTTTTTTCCGGCTTTTTAACTACCTACGACCCTCTAATAGATTTATAATAGCTTTAACACGTATTTTTAGCGTCAAGGTTAGGTGGTCCTTATTCTAAGGTATCCGGTATGAAGGGGTTTACCGAAAAATATTATCTAAACTTTGTTCAAAACCCATTTTATACAATTATGGTTTACTCATTTGGGTCCGTTAGATCGGAGTTTTCTTTTTTGCATGCTTCAAGAGGGTTATTGTCCAACTTACGACAAACACCCTTTCATGAAGACCAATTTCATTTTATATGACAAAACGCAATTCTTTCTACAAGATAAATACTATGATATATGTTAAGAGATTGAAACAATATAAACTAAGATATGAAACAATAGCATTATTTAGTTTTCAAATATTTTTATCAAAAATTCTTTCGTATGGTACGTGAACTGAAACGGGAATATGTTTGAAATGATGTTTTTAAGAAATGGGCGAGCGCGATACATTACGCCGTCTGTTTTAAACAATTTTTCATCGCCAATGACACCTACAAATCTAGTCGAAATTTCTCTTTTTATCGTCATGGAAAAGTAGATACTAACCTTTAATTGGAATTAATATTACCTTAAATATAATATGAATAAAATGACTTATTATTAATCAGAATTTATTTGTTCTTCTCTATACTTAGCAAGCCCCTCTACTGATTGTTGCCATTTGATGTTTTGTCGTTCACCGTAACTATTCTATTTTTGTGCCCTCTAATTATAAGTCACGACAGCGACAAGACTATATCTTAGTAGAGTTATTTATTGCCGCTAATTTGAACGATTTTTTCTGTCCACAGGTCAAAATACGCTCGCTAATTCGAACTTCCGTGCATTCTAGATTCACAAATAAATAAAAATAAATAAATATCAAATATCAATTTTCTTTTATATTAACGTAAATATTTTTTAATTCATTAGTGTATTTCGCCAAACACATGAAATGTGTTCAATGAGGGAAAATTAATATTTTTAATTTTTATATCAATTTTTTTTTTAGAAGGAAATACACAGGCGAGGCGAGGCCTATAACTCAACAGAGTCCTGTGTATTGGGAGTTTCACCTTTCTCTCCTTTGCCATTAAGAAAGAAAAGATACCTGGAGCATCCTGCCTGGTGGGGAAAGCCAATGACATAAGCCACCAGTAGCAGCAGGAGTGGTGGTATATCACCAGGGCGTTGGTTTTAACACAACTACCATCTATAGAGATGTATAAATGTACTTTGCTTCTCTACTAGTAAAATGAATTGTGCAAGGAATTTCAGTCTTTCCCCATCACCAAGGTTTACCCTAACGTCTGTAACTTCAACTTGAAAACAATTTCCATCGCTTGCACGTAGAAAAAATGGAATCGATTTTTGGCGAAACGAACAGTTTTTCTTGATGCTGAAATTGTAGCAGGGCGGTAGACGTCAGTGATGATGATAATTCAGTTGAAAGTAAAGATGAAACTGTGGAGTGCCCCGATAGAAATGAGCTGTTGCAAGTTATTGAGAAAGTTCTCTTTATTTGCGTTCAAGAGGGATACTATCCAGTCGTATACAAACCATATTGACTTTTTTATGCGTAAATATCTGTAAAACTTACAGCCAAACATTTTTTGTCTTTAACAATATTCTCCATTTTACCTTAACTTAATTCAAACATTCGTTAATTCGAACAGAATGTCTGGTCCCTTGCATGTTCGTCTTAGCGATTCCATACTGTATTTTTAGGTCCATAAGGGCGAAGATAAAACGAAAGAGCCCGACAAGTAGCGTGCATGACACGTAAAAGCAATTATTGTTCGATCTTCGCGTGAAAATTACGTTTAGAAACTAGGTAAGAAATTTATAAGCAAAAATCTACACTAATTAAATACACCAATTAATATGTTGATGATGTTGCAGAAAATTTAATTCATGAATAAATTACGACCCTATATATGTATGCATACAAATATATTCGAACTTGGAAAAGCCAGTTATGTTGGCACACAAAATATGGAGGAGGAGAATGATTATCATGGGCCATGCATGATCCAGTATCATCTAAGTTGGGAGTAGGAAGATCGCGTCTTTTCTTGCGACCAACCATATAACAATACGGAAAATCATTGTTGAAAAAGTTGTAATCCTATATGACAGTGTGTCTAAGCGAAATCACTTTTTCAGCGACCAGCCATCCTTCCGAAGTTTGAATTTTGTGAGATTTGTCAAACTAGTAGTTGCTATGTATTCCATAATATATTTGACTTCTTTTTGTTTCTTTCATATTGTGTTTTTTGCGACACCATGCAATTTTGGCAATAGAAACCCAAGTGTTATCTTCTCCAGCGCTTTAATACTTTGAGCAAGTCATTTGAAATTACATTTTGAATATTTAGCAAAGATTTCAAATTGAGTAATTATACCTAGAGGATCACAAAATAAATTAACTTATCTGAATGGATTAATAAGGGTTTGTTGAGGTCAATCCAAGGGACCGAGAGACCAAGGAAATGGTTCCACTAAACGAAAGCTCTTTTTATTCGGGGTTATGAATCAGTAATTCTTTTTACTTAGTGACATAATGAGATTCTAAAATAACAAGTTCAGTTTTTCTTCGTAATTTAAAAGGAACCAACCATTATCAACGGAACCAGTAAACCACCATAACGATTTTAAATACTAACAGAAAATACTAAATTTTAAGATTTTAAATACTAACCACTTAACAGTTATCCACAGCCTTAATTTTGTCGATCCTAATACTGATAACCGACAAGTACCTCGGTTATAAATACGCCGTATTTCATCAAAAATAACCGTAGCACAAATGGGAGCAATTAAATACACTAAAACTTCGGGTCGAGGTCTTCATGATAATGCTTGATGAGCGTTCTGGGAACCTCGTTAAAAACAAACAAACATAAAAAGGCTTAGTCTTTTTCTGTTAGGAATGACCGTTAGAGAATTGCCTAACAGAAATGAGATAGCAATGTAACATACATTGATACCTCACAAGGGGTCTGTCTACTTAGATAAACCAAACTTAAAGTTAAACAACAACGGAGTCTTGCAACTATACTTCAATAAACCAAAACAACAATTGTTCGCGCATTTAATTAAAACATGACGCGTGTCCATAGTCGTAATGAATGCCGCGCCTATTTCAACCTTCTACAGCCGCTATTTGTTGCGTCTCTCGTGGTATAAACGTTCGTTGCAAATTACACTTCCATGAAGAGGTATAAGCAACTAATTATTTCTTGAGCATTGCTAAACTTTATACGTTATCGGTTTTGATATCTGATCTTTGCGATGGTTCGACTGTTCAACGGTACAATTGACAGAAAAACACTCAAACTGACTGTAATGTCTATGCGCAAATCTTGTGCCGAAAAGCGAAAACGTTATAAGAAGCCGCTATGAATGTGAAAACTATGTGCGGCTATGAGTTGTTGGGATGTCAGCTTCATTCTGTTGTCGCTTGTATGGACGCATAGCGCCACGTTGATACGAGACGTAGATGATTGTGAGGAGTTCCCCTGTTTGATATTCAAGGAGGAGTTCAACACGTTCGATCAGAGCATTTGGTCGCACGTTAAAACGGCTCCCGCCAATGAGTTCCAGTATTACACCAACAACCGCTCTAACAGCTACGTGAAAAGCGGCGTTTTGTACATAAAACCAACGCTGACTAACAATTCGTACAGCGACGCTTTCCTGTACAGAGGCACCCTTGATCTATGGGGCGGTGCCCCGCAATCACAGTGCTCTTCCAATTACCACAGTGGTTGTCTACGCGACGGAAGTTACAAAGGGATCATTAACCCTATACAATCAGCCAACCTGCGTACAGCCGACAGTTTCTCGTTCAAGTACGGGAAAATGACTGTCTCTGCAAAACTTCCCGTGGGGGATTGGATCTCCCCCGGTATATCCTTAATGCCCAAGTATTCGGCGTACGGAGAATGGCCGGCTTCAGGTGAGGTCGACGTCCTACATTCCAGAGGTAACGAAAATTTGGTGTTCAGTAATGACCGGCAAACGCAAGTCGGGAATCAGTTGGTGTATCAAGGACTCCAGTGGGGCCCGTATATTAATAGAGTGGGCCACGCAAAAACGTTTGAGACTTACGCTTTAGATAAAGGATCGTTCACCGATGATTTTCATAATTTCACCGCGGAGTGGAACGAAAGGTTCATAGCGTTGTTTGTTGACGATCATCTATCATTCAACGTTTCCGTTGGAGACGGAGGGTTCTGGGAATATGGGGATTTCGTGCCAAACACGTTTAACCCTTGGGTGTATGGTTCAAAAATGGCACCATTCGACCAAGCTTTTTATATTGACATCAGCTTGGCAGTTGGAGGTAATTACAATTTCAAAGGAGACTTCAAACCTGACCTTCCGTGGAACCAGTACGAGAGCGGTGGAGAGGCAAAAAAGGATTTCTGGGAGAATAACGATCAATGGTTACCTACCTGGGAAGGTGATAACACCGCTTTGAAAGTTGATTCTGTGCGCGTATGGAAAATGCAAGAACCGTGCGACTTCAAAAAGAAGAAGAAAATAAGCGCCGAAGATCTTCTCATACTTCCTACATTGAAACCAATCACTTTACCAAAGATTACAACTAAGTTAGTAACACCACCGCCCTCGTCACCACCAAAGGTTACTAAAACACCTCCACCCTCTTTGTCAAGCACCCGGGCTCCTCCGCCACCGTCACCACCAACACATCGTGCTCCTCCTCCACCTCAGCCTCTCCCTCCACCACCTGCACCATCGCCCCCATATTTGCCTCCTTCCCCTGCTAACCCATCATCAAGGTTGCTTAAAAGGGGACATTGAGTAGAAAGAATTTTTGCAGAAAGTGTTTTTGCCGCAACAAAACTTAAGTAAAATGACCATGGTGGTTCTTAGTTGCTGTTATTGGTTGGAGGTTCTTATATCTTGTTATTGCACCACAACCCATGGCAACCCACAGATTGTAAAAGTACATATACATGAAATTTAAAACGAGGATTTTTTAAACACGACCGTCTTTATGAGACATTATTCGTAAATTGTAAATTGTACATAACGCCTTACATTAAATTTCTCGATTTTAAATATAAACTAAACAATGTAAAATATGAATGGAGTGCGGTCGTGATTTTGTGTAATATGAATGGAGTGCGGTCGTGATTTTGTGCGAAACGGTTGATCACTTGTAGTACATTCCAACACTTTTGTTTGTATCCCTCAATACTTCTAAACCTATCTCTTATGTTAAACAATTGTTTTGCAGACATTATTCCTTCATGGCGCGAGATCAATAAAGTGAATATGGTATTGCAGTCACGCCATGAACCGTATAAAATAGCTCAAGCAAAAGATGAAATAAAATATAGGAACGGCGATGCGAGAAGCTTGGTCGACAATGTGTGCATCGCATCCATGTTTTGGGGACGTCACTTCAACTTTGCTCGCCTCGTGAAACATGGCAGTTTTTTCAGCTCCGTTTTTCTCGCATTCTTTCACAACCTGAAACTTTTAATCTTGAATCGTTTAAACTGAATACGACCGTGAACGTGGCTAAAAAGCCGCCACACACAGAGAGAAATAGTGTAGGTACTAGATAACTCGCAACCATCACCTTTTTTCTTGCTTTCAAATACAGCACAAATAAGTACTCTATGATGGAGATAACTAGCAGAACAACATTGCCAAGCAGGAAGATCTGCAGTGCTGTCGTATAAGGCACTTGTACCGTACTCTCCGTCACACTTTGCAGAATGAAGGTGTTGGTTAAAAATGTGGTTACAATGAGACCAACTCTTGCGGGTACGGCTGTGTCCGGGACCCAGTAGGACGCCATATTGAACACCATGAGTAAGATTGAGGGTATGTACACGCGGTAGAAGTAATAGTTGAACGTTCGCGTTACGTTGATGAACATGACGAGTTGATCAAATGGATCCATTTTGCCTGATTTTTAAATCAGAAAAAGTGTTTTTGATTAGTGACACCACCTTGAATAAACATTCATTTTAGAGCCGTTAATAACTAGGTGAACATAGTTGAGTAAATCTCGATGGAAATATTGACTCTTTTATTAGGATTAGGGTTAATGCATTTTCGCAACAAACGTCCAGTCCGTTTTAAAGCACGAAGGAGTGAATCACCAATCTATTCGCCAAGAAACACCGATTTAAATGAAGCAGACATTTTAGAACCATTTCCATTCAGAACAAATCTGTTTGAAAATCTTAATAATTGAACTTGACTTACCTCCCACGTGGTAGTAGGTCACGCGTCTTTTGTTCATGACGTTATCGATAACGTAACCAGGTATTTCCAATTTCTTTTTGCCGCTGGTCTTTAAAACGATTGGTTTATTTTCGTGCCAGAATAACTGCAACTCTCTCGAGCTAAAAGTGACTGAAAAGAGTTTCTGTATTTAACACCAACAAAAAACAACAAAACTAAAAATAAAAACTTCTGTTAAAATTTCATTTGTCTGTCACTTATTCTTGTTAACTACTTGATTAATTGGTCGCCTGCAAAACTCGCAGGCGAGAAATTAAATACTCAGGGAATTGTATAAGCTGGGAAATTTGGAAAAAATGACTAGTTGCGTGGATATATAGCATATCCTCATGACGACACCCTTGAGAGGAGCATGGGAATAGCATTCGTGATGTTACGTTGTAGTTATATATTGTATCTGGAAACCACTCTGTATGTACCAGCTTCCATAATTAAATAAAATGGTCTTTTTAACTACATCTGTTTATAACAAAAAACTCTCAAATGAGCACACCTATCGCAAGTCCATTGTTCTCACCGCGTAAATATCTCAAATGAGCACACCTATCGCGAGTCCATTGTTCTCACCGCGTAAATATCTCAAATGAGCACACCTATCGCGAGTCCATTGTTCTCACCGCGTAAATAGCTGTTTGGAACTTAAGAATAGGGAAAAAAAGGAATTTGGAAAATCCAGGTAACTGATCATATTATGATATACAATTTTTGATGAAATTTTCTCTCAATTCACTCGCCAATTTTCTCTCAATTCACTCGCCAATTTTTTTTCAATTCACCCGCCAATTTTCTCTCAATTCACTCGCCAATTTTCTCTCAGTTCACTCGCCAATTTATCCTCAAAACTGTTGTCACGATATCTAAAATTAGTTTTTAGTAGCTCGTAATTGGTAAAAAGGAAATTAGGGCTACTCACAGTCTTCCACTATTAAAGGACATGATTGCTTATCCATCGGGTACGCCCGCAAGTCCATTTTGCACGAACCAATTAGCTTCTTTCTGCATGAGAATGAAATACTTCTACTCTGTGGAAATATAACGTCTGTTACTGTTGTAGTGTATTAGCGAACGTGGCGATATATTATTATAGAATTGAAAAAATTGTAGTGTGACATTGCCGTCCCAAGCTACTTCTGTTAAACGTCTGGAAATATGCCGTGTGCCGAAAACATCCGAAAATATGCCGTGAGCCGAAAACATCTGGAAATATGCCGTGTGTCGAAAACATCCGAAAATATGCCGTGAGCCGAAAACATCTGGAAATATGCCGTGTGCCGAAAATAAGATACATTAATTACCTCCTAGCCGTGAAAACATCTCCATCGCGACTGATAATTGTTCGAACTTTATCACCCGCTTTTGCTTCGATTGCATTTTCCACGACGATGGCGGGCACCCAGATGATTTTTTCCGGGGGTAAACTCAGCATGATTTCGTCGTAAGATGCGTGTGAAGTGTTGGAGAAGCTCAATCGCTCGTCTCTCCACCAAAGTCGCTCGTAATAATCGATGTGATAGTTCTAAAGCGGTGAAATAGAAAAGCTTTAAGACTTACGTTTTTAATAACAGCAGTGGCGATCAATCGAGGTTTTATATTTTCTTTTTCGATGGGATTTACAAATAAAAAAACAAAACTGGGGTAGTGAGTTACAACTTCAAGTGCCTAAAGATAGGATGTCAATAAGGATTTGTATTTAAGAGTTGTTCCTCAAATCAACATTTTCATAGTCGCCCTTTATAATGTTATAGTATATTAATAATTTTAATTCTTCTATACAATAAAATTAAATAAAAATACAACAAAATATATCACGCAATAAAAGAAAATTAAATCGTGTTCGTATGTTAGATGGTTTTAAATTCCTCTCTTCATTCGCCCCTACTTAACGGAAAACGCTTCAAATTTATTTTAAACTCGTCAATATTATTAAGTTTTAAGGAGAGTCATTAAGCCAATTCCAAATTTATTCTATATATATTCTATATATATTTACTCTATATTCTATCGATTTCCTGGAATGTTTGCAAATCTTATTTGGTACTTCATATTGTAGGACGGTTTGGGATCGTAGAGAATATTTAGGGCTCTTACCTTTAAACATACCACTGAAATTTAATGGCGATAGATTTTCGCGGAATTTAAACATAAATGCAAGGTCTTGAAATGTGTTTATTTCAAAAACATTTAGCCATCGATTTCATCAGAGATGCAGCGTGCGCGAGTTTGTCGTTCTTTAAAATCATTCGGCTGACATGTTTGTGAACTCTTAAAATTTTACTTAGACGCGTATTTTGATTGCTGGTCCTTGACATGTTTGCGTAAGAAATATGGCTATGTATTAAACTGAAATAAATTAAATCTTAAACAATGGGGATTAACATATCATTTTATATATTATTCACTTGGTGAATTTTAATTTCAACAAATTAAATATGCCGGCGCCAAGATAAATGCTCATCCACATAGACTTCCAAGAACCTAAGACATTTCTCGCGTTCGACAGGTTTTCCGTCAAAATAGTATGACTGGTGTGTGAAGCTCATTTTACTGTCGAAATCAAATTCCAACAATTGGAAGTTTGATGCCAATTTGTAAATAGTGAAAACTCACGAATCTGTTTTCGTTCAGCGGACCCAACGAGATGACGTCAATCTGTAGCGTCACGTTCACTGGATACCCTACAGAACAATATGGCGGACTCAACACTCTACACATTTAAAGGATCCTAAAAAATCTGTTGTAACTTTCTAAGTGTAAACGGATCACAGATAATCTAAAGTAGCGATATGCAAAAACAACTTTTGTTAAAAATTATTTGTTACCGAATTATTATTCTAATCGAGATAGTTGGAAGAAAATACTTATAGGGCCGTTATATATATTTATAGGGCCGTTGTTTATATTTATAGGACCGTTGTTTATATTTATAGGACCGTTGTATATATTTATAGGACCGTTATTTATATTTATAGAGCCGTTATTTATATTTATAGGGCCGTTATTTATATTTATAGGGCCGTTATATATTTATCAAAGTTTCCGTCAAACTCATACTATTCTCACTTTCGTTTGATGGTCGTACCCTTTTGTCGTAACCAGTTCCAATGACGTCACTGATAGAAAAATGGCTGTCTGTGGCGGCTACGCTCCCGTGTAAACAGATCACGATAATCCATTGAATAGACAACATTTTTTAGTTTTTCCAAGACAACAGTTTAAACAAGTAAATGGATTAAATTCTTTAAACTTCTTATTACTTTCGATATATTTTATTTCAAGTAATTATTATATTTCTGATTATAAATAAAATATGAAGCATGATAGCGTCTTACTTAATTTAAAACTTCGCCTCTTTTCATCCGATTTAAACTTTTATACCCTTAATCGTCATCGTAACTACTTCCTGTCTCTGCAGTAATTTTATTTACTTTGAGTCGAAATATAAGTTTTAAAGTAACTTATCGTTATCATGTTTCATATTTTATTCATAATCAAACTTCATGCCCGAATGCCTTTATGCATATTCAATCTATTATGCTTCTACTTTACTGTTTTATATATGTTTGTTTGCCCATGTAACTTTATTAGGACTAGAGTAGGAAGCAGTGGTTTCATGATAAAAACAAAATAGCGTTATACTTTATAACACAGTAGACTCCTTAAACTTCTCGTTTTAGCAAACAAAACATAAATATTTCGGTCAAACTCCTGTGTAGAAAACTTCCCATTTTACGGACCCATTTATTGTCTCCCACGGGAGTTCGTTTGTTCGGGGGTCTACTATATATGTTTAATGCAAGCCTTAAATCGTTTCGTTATTTGTTTTTCGATGTAAAATTAATCGGTTTAAAATTCCGCGCTTCAGTGATTTCCAATGTTCGTCCAATAAGCTGTTAAGTTGACATTGCGAATTTCGTATCGTACGACAAATTCGATGAGCGTAAATCTGACGAAATAAGAAAATTGGTAAATGGAGACACCAGTTCTGAATAAAGAGACAAATCTACAAACATTGATTAGACCTTATTCTTTTCCTTCTGTTACCGATGAAAGTGTCTTTTACCTTCTTCTTAGGGTTCAGACCTCCTTTCAGGTGGTGAAAACAACAAAACAACGATTGAGGGCCACGAGGGATTGTCATCACGTTTGTAGCAATTATGTCACTTAGTAATCCATTGAATATTTTAAAAAGTTACAACAATCCCCACGAATTCAACTCCTAATGATTCTGACAATCTCCACCAATTCAGCTCCAAATGATTCCAACAATCCCCACGAATTCAGCTCCAAATGATTCCGACAATCCCCACGAATTCAGCTCCAAATGATTCCGACAATCTCCACCAATTCAGCTCCAAATGATTCCGACAATTTCCACCAATTTTTGTCTTGGAATTTATAAACCGTCATCTTTTTTATAGAGATGTGGAAGAAATTCCTATTTCTGTAAACATGACTACTTCTCGCTGTGTCAATTCGGGTCCGCAAAATTCAACATGATGTGCATATAGATATTTGTAGGGTGAATTAACGTCCCATTTTCACCAACCCCGAAGTCTTTGTTAAGAAACCAAAGACTGACTACAAAAATGTAACTTTGCAGACCGTGCAAGCGTGCAATATACTCATCTCTTTATCACGAGATAGCACATGCTCATAAATAAGTTTCCAGACGTTTCTGTTTTCTCAAAAATGCGCTATTATCATGGAATTAAAAGGAACAGCTAAATCATTTATGCACAGTTATCAGGCGCGGTTGAATATATATCATCTCGGTTTATCTGCCAAGAAACAAAAACAACTCTGCATATCTCCTGCATATATCCTCACAAAATAAAACGTAAACAAACTTGAAAAGAATGCCGCCAATCGATGGTAAAAGATGGCAGTTCACACGAATAACCGTTCAAATTTTCACGAACACCGTCTAATTGCTGTTGATTTGTTTGGCGAAATAGCAACATAGAATGCAATATTATATTGTTACATTAACAAGCCCATCATCAGATTGAAAATACATGCGGTTTGGTTGACTAAGCGAGATTGTTTTGAAAAACAAATACAGAACAATGTTCTGGCGAAGAAATTAGAATTATTTGGTATAAACTGAAGAAACCACTCTCTTAAACAATTCACAAACAATTCAGTTGGACAGACCTGGTGTTGAACCCTTTACCAAATCATGTAGATGTGTCTATGTAATTAAAGCGAAAATACATACAAAAAGTGTAAAGACGGTGTGACCATTCATACGCACGAAGGCATGAACCGGAATCAAAATATGAATTTGGTAGATCACCAAAAAGTCGCTTTGGAAAAATACCCACAAAAGATTAGATAAAAACATCGAACACCATTCTTGAAGGCGGTATTGTAACATCTTGTTACGCAGTATCCCAGTAACTCTTTCTTACTTATCATTCCTGCTCAATTCTTGACTGACAAAATGTTACGACAACTTTGCGATAAACAAAGAGATGTGCAAGAGAAGACTCTGAATGGGGAGCCAAGTATTCTGAAGAATTATTTGGAATAGATTGGGCTGGATAACAGCGAAAGATCTGTACAAAGAACTACAGCGTTGATGAGCCACAAATGTTTTTGATATCGGAGGGGGGATTACTGTTGGTAACAGCATTAAGAAAGAGGTCTTAAAACTCGCAAAGCGGCCATATCTGTTAGCTTGACAGCCTGATTCCTCCTTTTTTCTCCTCAATTTCACGGTGGAGGGTCGGAAATACTTCCACAATCAGATTATAGTGCCTTTGTCGGTGGTTTCGACACAAGCTCCTTTATTGCATTCGTTCTTTTTCAGCATTGCAAGAACACATTAAACTCGTCGATGATCTTATAGATTTGCGTTCATTCTTGCTATCACAGACATTTTTCGACAAATGAGCGACAGATGGTCTTTCAATCCCCTATCTCCTGTGAAAATGCAGCAGTTGAATATACGAATTCCGTATCTGTTTAAAAAAGATTTTAAATTTGTATTTTTGGGTATTTTTTCTCTAGCTTTGTTTCCAAGATTTGCTGGACTAAATAAAACATATTTAGATTGGTTAACATTCAAAGACAATTTATTTAGTTTACATTTAAACCATTCATTTATGAGAAACAATTCGTTGTTCAACGTAGAAAAATTTCGTTAAACTACTCTCGAGTCAAGAGTAATAGCAGTGGGTGGACTTTTTGCTCAAAACAAATAAACAGGGCGGGTAGACTGGGATGATGTTTAAATGCAGCCAATATAGTGTTTAAATGGAAACATTTGTTTGCAGCATGCGTCCCTAATAAACGAAGTGCATGGAAAAAGTTTCAAATCTAAAGGTGGCTGGAATAAAAATGTTTTGGGTGGAATTTTTCAGCATCCGGCTATATTATTACTGAGTCGAAAGTAGTTGGATAAGATTGAAACTGTTTTTACGATCAGCGATTTAGTATATTAGAGGATCCAGAGAATGTGTATTCCGACAGACTCTTTGTATAAGTTCAGTTATGGGTGATACTTGAAATTGATTTGAAATTTCTCATTGTTGTTGTCAAATGTTCTTGAAAACCGGCGGCCTACCGATACATAAATAGCTCCAAAACAGTTTATTTCGATGGAATTTATTGCGCTCTTTCTAATGTTTACCATGAAAACATCTACAAGAAGCGAAACAACTTTAATACGATTTGGATGCCATTGTTAAATCTCCAAAAGTCATCGAATCGAATTTTACCGACGCATTAGGAAACAACAGCTGCGCATGCGCACACGACAAAAATACAATTTTCATTTTCTATTATCTTTACGTTTTCAACGTGATGAAATCAACCACTTGTTCACACAAAAAAATTATTAATAACGTTTAAAAGTGTCCTAATATATATGCGGTTACTGTGAAACCAAAGTCGTGTACAACCACGGAAAAGAAAACTCAAAAATATCTTTCCTCTTCCGCTAGATGAATTCACTTTATTTTTTTAAAAAAGAAAGAAGCATGATATGGAATGACAAATAAAAACAGCCATAATATAATAGAATACAAAAATAATATGTGAAACTAAATACAATTCAAAAGAGATGAAAAAATTCAGATTTCCAGGAGGTTACAAAAACTTGGACGTTGTTTGTACTAAATTCATGATAAATTATGCGGACGTAACACGCTTTTAGCGGTGCATTGTGGGTCATAAAACAATATTTCTGCGGGCCTTCGTTCGATCGTTTTTTAAATAGTCGGAATAGTTAAAAATTTTAAAATATAAACGAATATTGAGAAAATATATTTATAATATATATATATATATATCGATGCGTGAAACGGTAGAGGGAACAGAGCGCAGGGACTGAAAGTGCGATAATAGTAGTGGTGTTTGAAGGTAAATGACTAGCACACAGATGCTTGTAAAAAGCGGACCACTTCGTGCTGGGGACGAAGCAGAAGAGGTCCGCGTCGTAAAAGGTCTGACACGTAAACTTAATGTCAACACGTTAACGTCAAAAATATGCTTTAAAAGGCATTCAAGTCAAACGTTACACTAAATTAAATAAAGACAAATCAAAAAGCTAGACGACAGGCAAGCGAGCAAATGTTCGCCTCGATTCACCTGTCGCCACCTAACCATAATATATTAGCGTTAGAGGTCATGTTACATTCTCGATTTCATCGAAATATGGCCGCCTCGCAATAAATACTTTGGAACAAATATAAATATCAGAAGGCAGAACTCCAAGAGTAAAAACAAAAGAATAAAATAAATAAAACAAACAAACTCGCATTATAATGCGTACTTTTAATATTAATAAACGAATAATTAAACGAACATGGCGAGGAAGTAAAATCAACGGGTGTCATCGATGCTGTCGTTGCATGCTGGGAAGGATATACGTCACTTTGCGCTAAAAAATCGAGGCTATGTACACATGTCGACGTTTAAAGGATTAGAGTTGACGTGTGACGGAGGTGTCGGTTTGGAGCATGGTTTCTCTTGTGTTCAGTTGTTGATAGCGTTGCTGGGGGAGAAAGCGAGCTTAAGCGTGTAAGCCGCCCCACCCTGTTCGATCATGTGGAATGGATCTAAAAACAAAAGCACAAAGTTTCACCCGACGCAGTTCGTTATTCTGGACGTCTCTCACGGGGTAGTTGCGGGGTAGTTTTAGGTTTTTAACAGGGTAAAAGTACTGAATTTTTTTGCAAAACAAACACGAAGTTGAATTCATTTCGAGATTTCAAGAAGGGGCGACAAACCTGTTGAATTTTCTCTGTGCATTGTGAAATGATTGGCTAGAATGAGAGCTTCCACTGCCGTTGGCACCGAAGAAAACTCCAATAAGCCGGAAGACGATTTAACATTGCCTGAGAATGAAATTGAAGTGAATACAGACTGAAAACAAAATTATTCAGAAAGATGAAGGTAGTAGCAGAGTAAATTAGATCAATTAAGTTGGAATAATTATGTATTGTGACAAACGTGTGTAAATTCATTTGAAATTGAATAGACCCTTTGCGAGATGAATCTTACTTTTTGAGAAGGTCGCTTGCTTCGTGGGCACTTCGACACTAAGCAGCTGGAACACCTGTTTGAGTTGGTCCTCTGTGCAGTCGGGCGGGGCATTGAAGTAGTGCAGCACCTTGGAGGGCGGGTGGATGCGCGAGAAGATGTCGACGCCGCCCGGAATGAATTTGAAACGGTTGTTGCGAGAGTCGGCGTAACTCACGGCTGACGGCGTTCCGTCAAACAACGGCGTCACTTGAGACGCGTCGGCGATAAACGGATGCTTAGAGAATCTGCAATGGAATAAATGTTAATGAGCGAACGATGTCGATGAGTCAGCAATACCCTACGTTCGAATTACAAAGCAAGCGTGGCATATTTTCGCGGGGCAAGTGAAGGGAATGTGCAGTGATAAAGGTAACACAGACAACTTTTTTATGTTTTAATAACGTCACAACTTAAGTTATAAAAGGCTACGTACGAGAGCTGGAACTTCTGTCCAAACAACGTCAGATTGTTGAGGTTGCGGATCGATATATCCGTGGACATTTTATCGGTGTACTGGACCATTGAAGCACCTGGCTTATTAACCAGAGTTTTCACCTGACAACAAAAATTTTTTTTAATGAAAATAAAAAATCAAAAAAAAAATACTTTCGCAGAATGGTATAAACACAGGTTCATTCCCAGCTGTCTTGTACCAAAAAACGTGGAGAAATGCTACCCAATTTTCAATTCTCTTCAATGACAACTTAAAACGTTACCTTGACAACATTGCCATAGAGACAGAACAGGTTGAACAGATGATCACAATTCATCTTCTCGTGGTTGACGCCGTAAACCATGGCAACGCAGCCTTCTCCCCCGGCTGGATAAAACATTATTAAAAATAAACTATTCTTGAAGCATAACTTTGAAAAGAAGTGGTGATACATGCAATTGACACAAAGAACTGACACTATAATGAAACATAGTAACACAAATTTTGATCTTGATTTCATAACATATATTTGATAATTGATAAATGGTAATTTTAAAAGGAGGCTTAGGTTGAGCTTTTTTGTTAGTTAATGTTGAGGTGTCAATCATTTTATGAAGCTATTTTTGTTAGTTGAGGTTGAGGTGTCAATCATTTTATGAAGCTATTTTTGTTAGTTAAGGTTGAGATGTCAATCATTTTATGAAGGTATTTTTGTTAGTTGAGGTTGAGGTGTCAATCATTTTATGAAGCTATTTTTGTTAGTTAAGGTTGAGGTGTTAATCAGTTTATGACACTCTTTTGTTAGTTGAGGTTGAGGTGTCAATCATTTTATGAAGCTATTTTTGTTAGTTAAGGTTGAGATGTCAATCATTTTATGAAGGTATTTTTGTTAGTTGAGGTTGAGGTGTCAATCATTTTATGAAGCTATTTTTGTTAGTTAAGGTTGAGGTGTTAATCAGTTTATGACACTCTTTTGTTAGTTGAGGTTGAGGTGTCAATCATTTTATGAAGCTATTTTTGTTAGTTAATGTTGAGGTGTCAATCATTTTATGACGTTCTTTTGTTAGTTAAGGTTGAGTTGTCAATCATTTTGTCACGTTCTTTTGTTCGGATTGGCTGTTAGAGAATTGCTTGAGTTTTACATTGCTGCCTTGCAAGGGGTGTAAACTTGATATTTCTTGAGTGAAAACTTCCACTGTGAAAGAAATTTCAACTCGAATAAAAATTCATACGAGGAACAAAGAAAAAATAAATTAAAACCAAAAAAAATATACAATCCATTGACTTACCTAAACTGAGGCCGCCTCCCAATGCGGCGAATGGGGATGCGTACGCCTCCACCGTGCTTGGTTGCTGACTCAGCAACGTTGTGCGACTAATGCTCGAGCTAATGCTGGAACCACTATCGCTGTCCATGGAATTGTCCATCGTCGTTGGTAAAAGCGTGCCTATACCTGTGAAGAATACAAAATAGTTGGCTAAAATGTCGAAATGTCAGGTTTGAACTGGCGAAATAACATTGACTTTTACAGTACTTGAAAGTTAAGTATTCACTTAGTTCATATTAATTGAGGTACGGTGAAAGATGATATAAACGTGAAAGATTATATGAAATAACGTATAGAACATGAAGAAGATATCGTCACGGTGACATACCAGGAGAGGTGGATTGCGTAGGAGCGGTGATTTGTGGTGGACCTCCGTTACTCATGACTCTAGCGATGATGTCTAAAATTCAATTGAAATATAACAATTTGAGCACATAAATAAATTTTAAAAATACATTTGATGGACATATATAAACAAATTTTATATGCTATTGAATTGTCAAACACTATATGACATTCTTTTGTTGGATAAGGTTGAGTTGTCCATCATTTATGGTCTTCATTTGTTAGGAACTGCCAACAGAAATTTGTAAGTTGTAATTGAGATTGGTAAGTTGAAACCAAGTAATCAGAAATCAACAATTGCTCGCTAATTATCTTGTTTTAACATTTAACATCATTTTTGGGGCTGTTTTTGAGGACGGTATAATCTATTTTTCATAATATACATCAACATAACCAGTATTCTCTCTCCATTTAACAGCATCATATCACGATGCAGGTTTATTGAAACTTAACAATATAACATTGTAGACAGAGCAATTACACAACTTCGTGCAGAGCTGTTTGTGTAGTTAGAGACATACTTTGTACAGCAGGAAATCCAGCGGCACCTGTCAGTAACGCCGTGATTGTGTCCGGGTTGAGTTTGCCATTCTCTAAACTGCTTGGCAGTTTTGCATTATTGAATGCATCTAAAAACCAAACCGTAACTCAATGAAAACACATATTTCCGCTCTAACGTTCCTGTTCTAATCACAACAACTCCAGAAGCATGTAATGAAAAGATTTAATGCTGCCCTGTATGATTCTTCACGTAATTTAAAACCGAGTGTAATTCAAAGATGACAATCTTGTTTCAAAACAAAAGTACATTGAAATAGATCATTGCAACGAACCATTCGTTACCTGATAGGGTTTGCAATGAGATTGCCTTTCCACCGCCTGTCTGAGAGAAAGCTGTTGCCATGGACGCTTGCGAAAACACAGAATTCTCCATAGAATTGTTCATAAGTGCAAGCAACGAGCCTAGAAATTAAACTTTTGAACTATGAACGTTCAATACCATCTAGTTTTGAAAATGGGTTCAGAAAAGACCTTTCTAACACCAACAAATGAATGTTATTATGAAATGAGACCAAAAGTATTGACTAAAGGAGAGTATAATTAATGCAAACATAAAATGACGTCAAATGTGTTACTACCTCCTCTTTTTCGCTTTTCAATTTCAATGTCAAATGTTTCTGCAGTATTTGCATGTACATTTAGCCGGCCGGTCTGAAATAAAGTGAAATGCGACTTTCTCGATAGCATACATACTTATTTACACCACAAATTGAATAATGAAATAAATAAAAATGTTTTAATTTAAATTTTGTTTTTAAATTATGTTTCAATTTTCTAGTTTCAATACTATAAATGAAATATTCAATAGTTAT
Source organism: Candelabrum cocksii (assembly GCA_963930725.1). NCBI lineage: Eukaryota > Metazoa > Cnidaria > Hydrozoa > Anthoathecata > Candelabridae > Candelabrum > Candelabrum cocksii. The sequence continues at coordinate 1,651,678 of OZ005673.1, read as the reverse complement.
TAATTTTTTAATAATTATTTGTTGTCATGCCAACATATTGAAATGCTGAAATTCACCGGAGCCTAAAAATCAACAGAATGTGTGTGGTTAAAATGTAGACAAGATAACATACCTTTGAGAAATCAATCTTTAGAGTACAGCAGCCGGCGAAAATATCGCATCCATTCAACGCTTGCTGCACGCGTTGGGCATCGTCAATCGAGAGGAACTCAACCAACGCCTGCAGGCCGTTCTTGTGAAAGATCACAATCCTTTGCACTTCGGCGTGTTGTAGGCAGATCTTCTTCACGGTCTCAACGTTAACGGGGTGAATGGCGTTGATGATGGTGAATAGTAAAATATTTGTCGGTGTTTGCCCGATCGACGCGTTCGAGTTGCTGAAATCCCTGGCAATAAATATCCAACCTCGTTTAAAATGATAGCAGTTTACATTACTACAGAATGTATTGAGGAACAAAGTATATTCAAGGCATGGTTCCAGCCGGCTGTGCGAGTCAAACTGGGGGCCTCTTGATTCAACGCAATACTTCAATCAAAAACACTATTTCATCATCTTGCTGCACGCAATGTCACTTAAATAATCAATTACTTATGTTGTCACCTCGAATTGTGGGACAAAAACAGTTAAATAGAAAATCATCAACATCACTTGGTTGCACATAAACTAATTAATGTTTCTAATTGTGAAAAATCTGGCCTGGCCATTGAATATATCTTGAAGAAAAACGTTTTGATAATCTTTTCTCTGTTGCTATAAACAAGAAATTAATTCTCCAACCTGGTTCCGGGTTCAAGACCATGCTATCACAAAGTTGTTTAATAAGCGGTTATAAATACGCTGTATTTCATCAAAAATAACCGTAGCATAAATGGGAGCAATTAAATACACTAAAACTCTGGATCGAGGTCTTTATGATAATGCTTAATGAACGTTCTGGAAGCCTTGTTAAAAACAAACAAGCAAACCTGTTAATCTCAGTGCTTTTCGAATAGTTGACGTACATTTGCCGTCCGAGGATAAGCACAGGCTGTATCTGAAGCAACAAGAAATATTCCCTGGAATTACTAGCATTATTACGGTATGTAATAATAGTTTTTACCATATTAATATTATGATTATTATTTTTTTAATTTATTTATTTATTTATTATTATTGGTTTCAATCATTAATCGTACGAGGTTCCAAACGGCACCAATAATCATCGGTGAAATCAGAAATTCGAATTTGATCTTGCAGGATACTTTTGAAAAAATTTAGAAACAATTGATGCTATTTACAGTAGAGTTTGTGATTCAACTCAAATTTCATTTTGTTTACTCATGGAAAGTAATGTGAAAACACACCACACATTCTAAACATCTCCTGGTGTACATGTCTGGGAGAATTTCAACAAAATCTCAATTGACTTACGCTTGAGTTCATTAAAAGATTCAAAGACAAGAAAAGGAGAAAAAATGTTTTTACTTTATTAAAATAATAGATTTGTAAATTTATAAATAACAATTATAATAATGACTAAATAATAATAAATAATAATGACTCTAAGAACTAATAATTATTATTATAGACGAACAAACATGTACCTGGGCATACATGACGCAGGCAATCGACGAGTCGATATCCTAAAAAAGAGATCATCCATGCTTAACTTTATGTACTAAAATCTCATTTCATGCCTTCTTTGATCATTATGTTTTATAAATTCTAAATAATAACTTAAGAATGCTGACACAACATGATGGGTGGAGCTTGCAAGACTCAACACCAAGATGAAGGCAACAAGCTGGTACTTTCGCTTATGCTGTTCAGTGCTTTAATGCTATATGTTATGTATCTTCAATATGACTTCTGGCACTTCCGTAGGTTTTCGAAATCAAGGTAGTGCTCACACTCAAGCCAGACAAGGACACGTATTGGACAACTCGGTTTTATTAGCCTACAATGGAACTATGCATGCCAGCAGCTTTCCATCCCAATGCAGAGCAAAGAAAATAAAAAACATACATTATGAATAATTTATGAACAGCTATTTATTGCTATCAATATCGAACAATACATTTACAATAAAAAACATACACTTTTGCGACCTATACAATATTTTGTTTCTTATCTCGAAATTTCTTTTTTAAGATATCGCTGATTTTTCCTGCTTGTTTGCTGCTGCCACGGATTCACGTGATGTAGGTCATATGCAGCATCTCTCCTACAAACGTAGCTGGATTTGTTTCAGGCTCATTGATTATATCACAATGATGAAAAAGTGACATTGCCTCTTTCGATGCAGAGATGATTGTGGAGGACACATGCTAATGTTACAGCTTTGATTGTGTTGAATGTACTCTCAAATCATCAAAACTCTTTGTATGCAAGGCCGGGTAATCTACGCGAACTCAAATCAGAATATAGATCTGTTGACTGGAGAATCATGGAGTCATGTGAATTGCACGGATAGCCACAACTCTCTCTAAATGAATCTGTATTTTGCATCTATGGCCGGCCATCAAGATAACGGAATAGAGGTTTTAAAATTGTGATATTCTTTTGCACCCTCTGCACATGCAGTGAATTGGAATGTGACTGTCATCTATTGCCGCTGAATCATTATTCTGCATGCACTACTGATTCCACTCGTCAAACCTTTCGTTTGAATAAGACGTCGAAACCAATTCCCACCATCCACTATTTCTCCTCAAACGCTGTATTGATCTTTGGTGGGGAACAGGCACACTTCCCGTAAAAATCGCTAGCAATTCAGTTAGAAGATTCGATTCATGTTTAAATTTCGTCTCTGCTCTAATATGAAAAGAATGACGCTTTGTGCTGAAAATTGTTGTCTTCCTTCTTTGTATAATCTTGTAAGGAAAGCTTTGTTTCTCTCCGATGGCACTATTTAATTGTCCACATGACAGCATTTTCGATTTGAATCTAACTCAAATTTGACGAATGGACATGAGTCACACTTCAGTCGCACTTATATTAGCAGCAAACACGTGTTACGTTAGCACTTATGCAGCAAACAATTCAATGAGATTTCACTCAACATAAATGCAACAAATGAATTAAGCCTAACTCTTGATAAACAATAGAAGAATAGAATAGAAACGTATCATTCAATTCAACCAACATGCATGTAAACATGTACATTTGCTATGTACACTTCTCTGATTTCATTCCTTGGAATTACGCATGAAGTTAGACAACACCATATCAAAACGACATACCTCGTACTCAACAAGTGCCTGGCGAAGCTTTGGCATCAACGTTAGTGCTCTAAAAACAACGTGTTGTTGTAAGAACAATAGCGAATAAGAATAGGTTTAAAATACGAGAGCTTTTGTCGTTGTACGAGAGTGTATTTCTTGATCTTCATTAATCGTAAACTTTGGCGTTGAAGTCAAGTGCACAATATTTAGTCTGCCGCCGGTTTTATTCGTGTATTTTATTAGCCTATGTAAAACACAACCTTTGCTACAGATCTATAAAGGGTAATACAAAATCAGCAATTCCTTTCTAATTTTACTCATTAAAGAGCTGGAAAACATTGACGAAAATAAAAATCTAACGCAAATTGCACTCATCCTTTGTAAGAGACAGCCAAACTTATAAGTGGAAAACATTAAGAATTCTTTCTATAATTTCTAGCTATAAAAATGCTAAAAAGACAGTTCTTTAAAAGACAGTTTCGAGAATGGCACAGATCTTTTCACGGAGAAATTAAACATAAAAAACTTTGAAGCTTTGACATCTTACAGTAAATGACAACTTGAAATCGCCCGAAGGACAGGTTCTTATTATATAGAGATATATATATCCACCTGGCAAATATTTTTATGGTCCTGTATATATCGTCAGATGAACATTGTCTAACCCGTGCCAGCATGGAAAATAGAAATTAAATGAATATATATATAGAGAGAGAAAACATTACAATACCACTGTTTTTAAATCAGAGAACTAAACACTAGTCCTAAAAACAAATGGAACCCAATGCGAAAGGGGATGTTATTCATTGCACAAACAGGAAACTAATTCATCATCATCATCATCATTTAGACAAGGGTTAGACGAGGTTTCAACAGATGATATTCCCCACAATTTTGTAGGTTTAATCATTTGATGATTCAATGGAGCAGATGTTTTTTACAGCTGGATGCCCTTCCTAACGCCAACCTCAGGAAGAGGAAAAACAGTGGTGAGTTAACCCACGCAAGATACCAACTTTGCATTTTAAACTCCGGGCAGCAGTGCATAAAGGGCATGGGTGCTTATATCCATGAGGTCAAAGATGTTACATGACCCGCATACCATATTATGAAATGATATAAAACGAAGACCAGATTGTTAAAATAACTACTCACTTTATGTTACCAAACGGTCTCATTATCTGCACAAGATCGGTTTCCTTGCATCCATCGGCAACGGCTCGACAGTGAATAACCTTTGAAGGGGGCATATTGTGGTTGTCATACCCTGAATCAAGTAAAAACACTTTTAAACAAAGTTTGAGGGCAAACATACTGGTATTTACAATTTATATTCAAAAAAGATACCAAAATAACATGGTATATACATAAATACATAACATATGAATTTAAAAAAAATAATTGGAAATATTAAATTCCCATTCCATTTCTTTGTAACAAATTTGAGGGCAATCAAAATCAATCATCATATTTAAACCGTCAAAATATATCAATATTAAATGATATCAAATATACAGTTGTATTTCTAAAATTATTTTTGTTTTGTAAGTAAGTGAAGAAGTCAGATAATGAAAAATCGTTGTAATATGCTGGCACATTCTTGCGTTAAGCTGATTAATGGGTCAAAAGTACTTATGCATTACTACTGTTACAGGAAATCAGAAAACCTCTTTTAAAAGTTGTAGAATACATAACTGAATGTAGTTTTATGTAAGGAAACTTATATGTTTTCTAAAAAGAATAAGTTAATCTCCTTTCAATCAATTAAAACCCTGGTCGTTGAAAACTCAACTATGATCTCTGCATTTGTTGCATATATCCCTTGAAACAAACTAAAAATGACATTCTCATTCATAAAGAGGTCATTCATATATAAACAAAAACCTTCCTCCAAGTGCAAATTTTTATTTTTGAACTTTTTAAGACTACCTTTCCCAGCCTCTGGCTTCGGCTTCATCGTGGGCATATTATACGGTGTCCAAACTCTCCATTTATACAGTTCTTCCATCTTTAATTTGCGTTGGTACGCGGCCCCGTTTATCGGGCTGTGAGAGGTTTTAGGGTCAGTGACTGGCAATTGACTGCCAGAGCCTTTTGTCGCGAGTTTGATCGCTTGTGCAAGTATTTCTAAAGCTTGCTTTGAACTGATGGATTGCGTAACAGGAGGTTGTTGTGTTTCACACTCTACCCGTTCAACTTTGGACAGCAAATGGTGGTTGGATGTTTCAGTTGACGATGCTGGTGTGTTTTCACTTAGTTGAATTTCAGGTGCACTGATTGTCTCAATAGGAGCAGTCATTACATTGTCAAGTGAATCATGCAATCCTATTATTTTAAAGTAATCTCACCGCAAATCAAATCCAACATTTAAGAGCATATAAATGTAATACAGACATGTAAAGTACTTTACATAACAAATAGTCTAGAGATGACCCTGCAGATAACAACAGCACACAAGACGGATTAAAGAAGTCTTTTAGAAAAATCCACTGATTTGTAAGATTCTCAGAGAGAAGAATAACAGAGTTGTGCTTGTGCAATCTTTACTTTATTGTACAGCCAACTTCAAGGTTCAATACCAAAAAACCCTTAAGAGATCACTTCCCTGTGGTGGTGGTTGGATTGCACACAGCTCAAATCATTCACAATGATATCTCAGCAGTGTGCTCAACTCATTTTTTACAGAACACAGTGAACATCCTAAATTCTCTATGATTTGTGCAGAATAGACATTTTAAACATTGAAAAACTGTGTAAGATTTGAGGCATGATAATTTGCTTGACTGTCTGTACTGCATGCTAAGGCTTTTGCAGAAGATAAATATTACACTATTATTTACCTAAAAGCTAAGAAAGCAGCGCACCAACATTGTTACAGCAAAAACAATTATGTTTAATAATATAAAGATATGAGGATTTATTTGTGACTACATACAAGGTGATAATAATGCATCAAAGGAATAAATGATGAAAACCAGACAGTGCATTTGATGATAGAAACCGCCGGATATTTTCAACTATTACATTTAAATTCCATATTTGAAATTAAATCAGCGCAATATAATTTATCATCATTTTTTATCATCAAAGCGGCCAATTGAAATTAATATTTCCATGCTCATGACATACCCATATTTCCTTCAATATAAATGTGACACACTCTTTCATTTTTCATGAAATCTCAATCAATGCATATATTATGAATAATTAATAATGAGATTCTGATTGACTTCATGAATTAAGCATTAATTTGATTTAAAACTGTTTGATACATTTTAATATCACAAAAATCATGCAAGAAAACGCTTAGAAGTATTTCTATGCACACATCCTCATAGACCATACTACACAACAGGAAAGCAACTAAATAAGCATTTTGACAAAAAATGCAGCCATGTCCAAAAAATCACCATCTTATATTTAGTATATATATATATTAAATGAAATACAAGCCAATTTTTAGAGGTGTAAAGCTTTTTAGAGTCTAATTTACGGAGAAAATTAAAAGATAATTGCTATACCTTGTCTCGCCTTCATATTGTTATTGTTGGTTGACGCTTCCAGCTGATTCATGTTAAATTGTCTTCGGATTCCATAAAGGTTATTGTTTTCTATCGAACAACCATCAGAAAGATCAGTAAATGTCGGTGAACGTTGATCATGCGTGTGAAGGTTTCCTACTGTTGCCACTGTGCCTATGTTGTTACACGAGTCTGTTAAGCGAAATGTGTTAAATTCAAAACCAGAACTGTACGAAAAACTGTTCGGGGAAGTTGTGGATGATGCATAGTTGTCCGTATCGTTTTTCTTTAATGCATGTTGATCAGAAAAGGCTGAAAAAATATCTTGAAGCATGATTGTTGTGGTGCATGATACAGATCAGCTGTCACTGTACCACTGTTTCATTTTTAAAATGTTAGATTGAAACAAAGGGAGTTGGAATCTAATTTCAAACGACCATTGTGTCACATGGTGTCTTTATTAGCATATAGTTTTTAAATTATTAAATTTACGTTTGCACGTTTTCATAGAGAAAAAACTTGTTGACCGAAAGCAACAATAAAATTCGAGATGCGGTATATTTTATAAACAGTTTAATCTCGTAGAACCACGTGTTATTGTTCATGAATGAATTTGACTGAACGAACAATTCCCGCCATTATGAAATAATCCTCAAAACAATATCGCTTTGTTTAATTTGCTGTTTTTGATAAAAAAAACTAATATAGTTTCCTAGGTAACTGACAATGTTTACAGAGATTTTCAAAGAAAAACGTAAAATTGATTGTGGGGCAAATACATTTAAACAGTGCAGACGATGAGCCATTATTTTGAGCACATTTTGTGTTGTGATTACCCGGTTAAAAACGTGTTCCGCAGAGAAGACAAGTTGCGTATAAAGGTTTCTGACTTTTGTTGGTCGCAGACATATTTTGCATTAAAGTCGATTTCGCAGAAACTTCGTTCAAAATCGTGTTAATTGGATATAACCTCTGTGACAATAAACTTTGGAATTCAATTGGAATCTAACGACATTTGTGTCGTCTTTATAAGCGCTTTCGTCAACATAATAGTCTCAACACTGCCAGCCATCATATATATACAAGTAATTGTGGTTTTATTCAATGGAATGAATGTGACATACAATAACACGAAATTCCGTGACACAAACTACTGTTTTGTAACCTCCGTACATTCCGATGTTTTTTTTAATAAATGCACGTGCATATGATTAAAACAGAATTCAATTCCTCTCTGAGTTGACATTTAGGTGAAAAGAATTATACCGCAATACTCATTCGGGTACTTGTCGGTTATTCCCCCACCAGAAAAAAGATTTTACTTTTTTCATTCAGACAGTATAGAACTTAACGCCTGTCCAGACAGTGTAAAACCCATGTCTGAATTTTTTATTCTTATCATTTTGACCACCACCTGACCACCTGTTCAGAAACTGTTCAGAAACTGTTTTGAAGTGCATGTCTAGACTATCAACTGTCTATAAAATATCCAATTTTCCATGTAAGAATCAGTTGACTCTTAATTTTGGCAAAGTTGTGAAGTTCTGTGAAAATGAACTCTTTCTAATATTGTTCATGACAAAGCATCAAGTATCCAGTTTTTGCAACAAAGAAGAATTTTGCATGATCCAAGAATTTGTGTTGATGGTCATGCAATGGCACTTCAACTACAAGAGAAGGGTGATAGATGGAGATGTCTCGCTCTCGTGAGTGTCGATCGGAATTTTCTGTACAAAAAAGTACCTGGTTGGAGGGTTCAAAGCTGGCGTATAGAGACATAATTTAATTTATATATTGTTGGTCGAAAGAGTATACCAAAATACAATTTGTGCAGACAGAACTTGATATAGGAAAAGATGCCACCATTGATTTTAATAATTTTCTGCGGGAAGTATGTGCAGCGGATCTTCTTGCAAACCCTATTTTAATTGGTGGACCAAATATGACTGTTGAAATTGACAAATCACTTTTCTCAAAGCGAAAAAATAACCAAGGCCGTGTATTGCCACAACAGTGGGTGTTTGGTGGATGGTGTCGGAAAACAAAGGAAAATTTATGTATACGATTCCTGACCGCAGTTCAGCTACCTTGCTTTCGATCATCCAGACAACAATACGACCAGGAACTACTATAATGTCAGATCTCTGGAGAACGTATTGTGGAATAGCAGGAATGCAGGGTATGGGGTTTAACCACTTGACAGTTAACCACAGCCTTAATTTTGTCAATCCTAATACTGGGGCGCACACGCAAAGTGTTGAGCGGTTGTGGAGATCCGCAAAAGAGCGAAATAAACGGCATAACGGAACCCACCGTCACATGTTGGACTCGTATTTGTGTGAATTGATGTGTAGGCAAAGACATTATAATAATGTTGACTTATTTAGACATATATTGACGCTTATTGACCACCTCAGTAGCATTATAAATATGTTAGGAAAAAAAGAGAGCAAAAATTTAAAAAAAAATTCTAGGGTGGGGGGGATAACCGACAAGTACCCTCTTTCGTTTTACATTCATGTGTTCTGATGTTTTAAAGAAAGATGAAGTCATGAAGTAACGTGATTAATTTGAGTCAACCGTTCAAAACAGAAATTCTGTCACAGAAAAACGCGACGACTCGTTCATTTCAAGTCGAGTTGAAAAGTTCCAAACAAGTTTATGGAAATGTATTATGTATGCAATCGAAATGCTAATAAACTGACGTGAAGTACTAGCCTTTTCATCGGAGCAACCCACTAAAAGTATTCCATTAATTAAGGGCAGGGGCCGCGTCATACCGGACCATGCCCCGCCCCTCACCTTTTTGCAGCCTACTGTTACTTTCTTCTTTCCCAAGAAACATTCACCAATTATCTTAAATATGGACGCACGCAATTAACGGCCAGAAGTCCAAAAACATTGTTGCGTTCTACAATGAGTAAATAAAAGATTTAATTTATTGTTAACCGCAAAGATTTGACAGATAAAATGTATTTATTAATGTAATAGGAAATATATTTGTTGGACAAGAAATGGGCAGGTCACATGTGAAAACTTGGACACCTTAAAAGTACTATGGAGTGGTTCTCCTGCTACGAAATTCCATGAAAATGCTGCAAAAAAATATAAATTACCGTAACCAGGCAACAACGAGTGCAACAATCATATAGTTAAATAAGAATTGAACAATTCCATGTATTGTAGTAACTCGAGCAATACAAGAACCATTAACAGTCATTGTCATAGACCATTCTTTGAGGTAGTACAGCTACCTTCCCAGCGGGATCACATCCTTAAGAGCTTGATCAAAACATTCTTTAGCAAAAGGAGGTGTCACATCTACTAAAGGGAAATATATATTGCGATCCGTTCGTAAATTCTTTTCCATTCGGCCATTTCGATGCAAACGTGATTCTCACCATACGTGAGTTCTTTCCACAATTGTCTCCTTTTTGATTACTGCCAATAAAAAAGTTAAACTGAAATGGATTTGCGATAGAGTCGGTAGGAGTCTGATCAATTATTTTGGAATTGTCTACTTTTGACATAATGTCATGGTGAAATATTTTGATCTTCGTTGTTGCAGCTCTTCGTGGAACAAAGCTCATCTAACAGAACAAAGTTTGTTGTCTGTGAACCTTATATTTCCCTAAATCATTGTATCATTTACATTGCAAACAAACAAATACAGGCTAACATGGCTAACATTTAAGAAGAGAAGTTTGTCTTTAACAATTAATGAGTGCAATTTACGAGAAAGCCAGTTGACTTTTTTGATACATTCTACAAAATTCTGAATTATATTGTCCAGCATACAAAATCCTTCTGAAATCGTCTTTGTATAGTATTCCTTATTTATATATGTATGCATGTATATTTATATATATTTATATATATGTATAAATTGTATAAATATTTGTTTTTAGTTAGTGATCGTATACAACTTTAATCTTTCTTCGCTATTTCTCAATTTTTCAAATTTTCATTTTGGTTTTCAACTTTGTAATAACATAATCTAGCCTTTACCATTCCATGTTTTAATTAACCCAATCAAGTTATATTCCACACTCCATAAAGGTGCTCTATGAAAACTTTCCTTAAAATATTCCTTAATTTGTACATGTACGGTTGACGACGAAATTACCTGTGTGAGAAATCTTAAGAGCCTTTTAAAACAATTTATTTAAAGAGGGCGAATTTAAGCCAACCAACGACGGTTGTCTTTTTTATGAGATCATGCCAATTTCTGTTAGACTTGACGCTGTTAATACTTGCGGTAGTAGCCGATGAATATTCAAATAATTTCACACAAGAGAGGAGAGCACACAACTGACTTAGCAGCAAAGTGAGTAAAGGTCTTTTTAAGTCTGCTGATGCATTCCCTTTTTTTGTTCTTTCAATACAATAATAATTAAAGACAGTCGATCATAAAAACATTCGATTCTATTGTCAAACAAAGATGTTGTCTTTTTGATATGTGGAGAAGAATCATCATAATATTAATCGAGTCAAATGAATGACAATTTCTTTCGCTTTATCTTATGACCCATCAAACTAGCTGACATTGTATCTTTAATGGTACTTAGCCATCTACCCATAAAATTCAAGACTAACAAAGATTCTACTCAATAGGGGAGCAAATTTGACGTCCACCAAATACTGCGAATCACCGCGACTTCAGGAGGATTGGAAATACCCTGCCGCGTTGAAATTCACATGCCATCAACTGTCAAAAATGAAGAACATAGAAACCTATGTTGACAGTCTTTATTACCAACGCGAAGAAACCAATATTGTGGGTTCTTTCATCGACAACAACATGGAAATTTAAAGTATTGACCGGAAAGAGGAAAATAACAAAAACAATACTGCCAAAAAAAAAACGAAGTGGAAAGCAGAACTGTTTTTTCAAAAATGTACGGAGTTTCTCAAGAAAGCGTGAAAGCGTGACACAGTTTCAAGTACCGTAATTCTACTAATTTAACGTGCGCCGATAAATGATGATTATTTTATTATCTTAGCGTCATCCGCGCTAAAACATAAGAAGTAGAAAATTATTTCCAAAAGGTCGCGTTCAATCAGAACACTTCGCGCTAAATTAGAAAGTTTTAAATTATTTTGAAAACTCAAACCGCATCAAATAATTAGAAAAAGAAAATTATTTTCATAAACCGCGCTATAATTAGGGACGCGATCAAGTTAGGAGAATTACGGTACGAAAGGAAGCCGCTGTTCTACTAACGACGTGGTGGAGTGAAGTAATGAAGACTGAAGATCTATTGAGCTTTTCTATAGAGAAGAAAACAATATTATCATCGCAGTGTGAGTTTCGAGTACATAGTAGGCGATAGCTTAACCGGGAATTATCAAAGAAAGTTTTTTTCGTCTTCTTGTAGATGTTTGTTTTGGATAAAATTTGAATATAATGGGAGGCAAACAGTTTTAATCACCCGGTCAAAAATTAAGCAAATTCTATAGGATGAGAGTCGAGGAAAGTTAAGAAGACTCTTCTTTTCCTTATAGAAAAAGACTAGACGTATAGACTTGCGCAACGCAAGAACGCTAAAATCGCCATTTAGAGGTAAAAAAAAATGGCATACGGATACGGAAAGCGCAAGGAAGCTTAGCGTAAACGGTAAGAAGATATTTTGCGACACAGCTGAACTTCAGTTAACTCGATGAGCTAATTAGTTTGAATAACAGAGGCATATTGCTCCTCTCGTTTGGGTTTTACAGGTGGAATATATCCTACACACAAATTCTAAAATTTATAAAAAAATTGAATTTGCGAAAGTTCGACGCTTCAAATGAGAGACAATATAATCTCGATAAGTCCAAACCCGGATGAGTGAAACTCTCGATAAATTAAACAAATTAAAGGATACAATATTAAAACATATTTATTCCCAATGAAAAATACAATAAAATCCAATAAAAATATACACACAATGCAATATATTAAATAAAATAAATAATAAACCAATAACAGTAAAATTTAAAACAAATACAGTATATATAATCAAAGATTCACTCTGATATTTCAGCCATAGAAACGTTCAATTTAAAGTCATTCATCATATCTGATTCATCTCTGGTTTTGAAAGGGACTCTCGATCCGCGTATACACAGGCAAACTGACTTAATTATTTCGAAAAAGAGACGAGTTCTTATCCAGGAAATAATTGTCTCGTATTTTTCGTTCTGCTTCTTTGATAATCTAAGTGAAAGATTTTTCAGGAAATTTTCGGATTCCTTTCCCATACCGCCGTTTGTGCCGAAGACAAGAGGGGTAAAATCACCGTGCTCAACTTGAAGAACTCTTTGAAGGTAAGAGCGTTTCTTTTCGTTCTCATTTTCTTGGAATATTTGCTTGGTAGTTTTGTTCTGGTTTGACTTGGAGTTAATATGCGTGACACGAACATCGAAGAATGCATTAACTCCAGGTGACCAAAAACTGCCAACTTTGATATCCAATCTCGCTTCAGGGCTTACATTTGCTGATTTTAATTGAAAGACTTCATTGTCTAACGGTAGCAAATGCGGTTCAGATTGCACGTTCTTGTTGGTTTTAGAAAGTAGTGTGGTCAGAAAATCTCGTATACCGTCATGGCGCTGAAACACAAAACCTCCCTTTTTACAAGAAAGGGCATGGTTGCAAAAGAATTTCTCTCCACATGCACAAAAGCTCGGCAATCCTGATAATTTTTCGTTATATCTGATTTTCAGCGCGTCTCTAAATTGTTGTTTGTTTAGGCTCATTCCTTGGTCTTCTAAAGGTAGTGTGTTTAGCCAAGAGCTTGCCCCTTTGTCTCTCGCTTGGCTTACGAACTGCATTTTCTCATGGGGTAGTGTAGAGTCAACGTCTGCGATATTTTCTTTCAACTTATCATTTTTCAGTCTAAGATATTGTTCTCTATCTTCATCCTCAACATCGACTGATGAAATCAAATCTTGGGATAAAATAGACTCTACATGTTTCTTCGTTAATAATTTAGAGGCTTTGTGTTGAAAGGGAGCATCCGATTTTAAACAGGGGATACTCAGGCCTCCTTTACTAATGGGCAGAGAAAATAATTTTAGCATTTCTGTCGAAAACTTTTCTTGCTGGTCAAAAAGATTTGGCAGGAGACAATCGTTTATTATTTCCTGAATCGGCTCAACATAGTCTTCAAATGAAGGAATCGTTCTTGTAAAGTAAGTAAATTTTGACTTGAAGCTCTTAATAAACGCGACATATGCCGCCTGTGGTTCGGATTTTGAGATCTCAGAGAGGATTTTTAATTCGCTTGTCCATTTTGATACTTTTTCGTTACAATACTCATTTTTATAGACTTGGCTTCCAATCACAGCACCTAAATGCCTCTAACCATCTGTTGTCATGTTTACCTCTTCTCCGAATATCTCATCTGCGTGCATCAACTGCATTTCATTTTTAAGTATAAGCCAGCTTTTACCGCCATTAACATAATACCCAAACTTTTTTCTTTCTTGGACAAGAATATCGAACCAGCTCTTAAGGTTTGCGATTTTCCCTTCCGCTGCGGCGTCGTCTGCGAGCCAGGCTTGACGGGCGTCGGGTATGATATCGTGCAGTCTCTGGATTAATATAGATGTGTTTATTGAATACCATTGCATGGCAAGCGGGTCACCTTGCGTAGTACCTTCCTGGGACAGTAACTCGCCACCGCCAGCTATAAATAAACGGGTTGCTCTCCGATATGTATTAATTACGTAAAGCGACATACTTGGGCATAACACTCGAATGTTGTGTAATGCCGTTCTTCTGTGCATGGTGTTGAATGCGTTTGATGCGTCGATTAATAATACTCCGTCGCTTTCTTCGTCAGAGAAAATAAGATTCATTGCGTGGATAGCTGCTTCTGAACCGGCGCTAAATCCAGCGCACGTTTGAAGCGGAGTGGCAGACTCTTTAATATCATCGCTTAACGTCCAAGAAACTACTTTCCCGATGATTCTACGTAATACCTCTCCAACACCTATGGGTCGAACACCTGGATTTTTGCTTAAAGGTATTAGACGAGATGCCACGTAGCCTTCAAGGAAAATAGGATCATAGCTATTTGTCAATTAGTTTTTCGTCATACTTGCAATCTCCTCTCGCAGTGCTTTGCCTACGTTGGCGAAATTCTTTGAGCACAAAATTCGTCGAAATAAATCGGCGTCTATACCAGAAGGGCCGGCAGACCCATTCGTTCGCGTAGAGGATCTAAGAATCAGTTGTTCATCTATTGATTCAAATTTGTATTTTGCAATCTGATCAATAGGTCCGTACAGCAAAGATTCTTTTTCGATTTTCGCTGGTGAGGGATGTTTTGCTTCGAGTTCCTTGAGAACATCAGATGTGAGCTTGTGTATCCCTGATGCGCTTTCTCTATCGAGGTATTTGATTGCAGCAGATAATTTGCCTTGCATAACTAGCTTTGCAAATACTTTTGAAATGTCATCTGTCGTTTTTTCTTTTTTGATGATTTGAACTGTTTTTGAATATGTTTTACTTCTCTAATTAGCGCTTGAAGATCGCCATTCTTCCACATTTTAAGACGCCTAGTTATACATTCACTATGCTCTTTCGATTTAGACTTTGCTGAGGGCTTTTGTAGTAACAGCGCTGGAAGTATCATAAATACTTTCAATGAAATCGAATTTAATATTGATGTAGAAGAATTAAATTCTTTGATCCAATAGGTTAGTTCGGTTATAAACGATTTACCAGCGTGTCCAGAGGGAATATTAAATATATTGCGTCTAAAATGAACAATTTCGTCATAGGTTTTATTGACAAAATCAGAGAAAGCATTGTAATTTAGATTTCCCCATACGGCATTATCATTTGTCGTAATCAGAATAACATCGAAATCGGATAAACAGGGTACGATAGGTATTTCGTCGTCTCCTGTCGGAGTTTTTGGTAGTCTACGCGGTGTTGATGATCTGGAAACAACAGGAGATTCTGCTAATTGTGCAGGTTTCTTTTTACAAATTACCATTTGTCTCTTTAATGTCGTCTGAGTTTTGTAGTTACCTTTACAAAACACACACGAGTGTTCCGAAATGATTTTCAAACTGACCATCTTGATCATCATTATCGATTATTTAAGTCACGAGAAGGATACAATATTCCTTAATACGGAGGGCATGGGGACTGAATATATAAATATGATGAAACAATGAACATGCACTTAATAAAATGCTTTACAATAGATTTATTCAAAGTAAGTTTGACCAATCGAGAAAACTGTTTAAGTCAAAAGTAGAATTTAACCAAGGTTGGTTTTTATATTTTATTTCAAACATATTATGTCTCTAATTGATTTATACCAGTATCCGTAAAGAAATGGTGCGCGTGTACACAGATTTATCACCGGTAGACACACACACAAATATATTTGTATACAAACATACAAGCGTAAGTTGATGCAGTTCTTCTCTATTTAAGAGGGGCGGGCTGTATACAATATATACCAGTGTTTGAAAGCGCATCAGCTACTTTGGTAATTCGCTGTTTTTGGCCTCCTCAACATGCTTTTGACTGAACATCCACGTTGCTATAATAACAAACGACGAACCCACGAGGAATTCGGCAGTGACTTTGAACTCCACGAAGAGAACGGAAAAAACACACGCTAAGACGATCGAGACGGAGGTGGCGAAAACTTTCAAAACGTTATCTGCGTATTTCACTACAACTGCAACTAACAAACTTCCAAAAGTATTCAAAACGACAAGGAAAATGACGATATCATTGAATCCGTTAAAAAAACCTTTTTCTCTTATACTAGCACCATCGTTTATTATCATGCCTATCAGGGCAAATAACGCTGTAAACGTCCCCATTTGAATGTTTCGCATCCAAACGGACACACTTTCGGTCGATTTTAATATCTTTTCGAAATAGACGCCCCCAAATCCTGAACACAAAGCACCAGTTATAACTGCTAGCAAACCTACAGGTAAATTGTGACTCTTATCATATTTTCTTTCCGTGTGACCCAAATGAATCACAGATACGCCAGCAAACAAAATGAACATGGACAGCCATTGTAACTTGCTCAGTTGTCGTTTTAGTATAATTACGGAGAAACACGCCGTTGTCAGAATTTTCAGCTGGTAGGTAACTTGATAGGTAGCTATTTCTAAGTTAGACAATGCCAAGTAGTGCAAGTTGTTTAGAAGAGAAAACGCTGACGCTGGGATGGCGAGTTTCAACATTGTCTTGTATTCGACAATGAAGTGCTTGCGCAATTGATTCAGCCATCCGCTTATGCTTTTTTCCATAACTAACGTGATGACCAGACACACCAAAACCTTTAAGATCTAAACACGAAAGTTCAGATGCGATGATGCTCTTACTCATTCAATTTACGTACCTCTGCCAAAAGCACCACCACGGTTGCAAAGTACATTTCGCCTTCTGATAATCTTGAATACCTCATCGCAACAGCGTTCACTACATTTTGCAATATCAAAATCACCAGACTGACATATTTTATTGTATTAGTCTCCATAAGGAATCTATACGAAAAGGTGGTACCTGGGTAAAGAACTTTTTTAAAAATATATTTAAATTATTGATAATATACTTAAATTTATTAAATTTATTAATAAATAATAAAAAAACACATGGAATTTACAAAATGCAATCTTTACTACTATAGCAACGTTTTCAGTTAAACATTTTTTTTAAAGTCACAGGATATATTTCAAACCATGGCGCAGGAAAGTCATAGACTATATGCCACAGGCTATTTTCTCATCATTTCTAAAGATTCTCCACTCAGAACTCTTCGAATGTATAGAATTTGCACCAATTCTAATTCTTTGATCTCATTAACGTAATCTAATCGAATTTAAAAAATGTGGCGAAAACAAAACAGAGAATAATCCGCATGAGTGACTCATTGACATTGTCAGTCTCAAACCTTTGTTTTTCGACGTTTGCTTTGTTGAGTAGCACTGCAACAGCAGCCTTTTTTATAGAATATATCGCTAATATAATATATTGTTAATTTTGATTGATAAGCATTCCGTAGCGATTTTGCAGAGTATTCATAGCTTTTCTGTTAATCGCTTTGTTCCACCACCGAAAACGTCAGCAAATACTGTGAAATTCCATTTCGTGCAGAGTAAAATGCTTCTATGTTAGAAATGCGCGACACTGTCATGTAATTTTTGTCCCTTTGCCGACTACTTCGATCCAGCTCCAAGCCAGAGATGTTGTTAGTTAGTTCACCACTAAACCTCCTCGCTCAAATGCCAGCTATAATCCTTACTGTAATGGTCATTAACAAATTGAATTACGTTTCAGGATAAGACAAGAAAGCAAGGATTTACTCCTTTCGTCGAACAATTATTTCCTTTGTTGGAATAAAATACATTTTTTCTTGTGCCCGTTGTTGTATTGTATTGTTTTTTAATCAGCCCTCGTAAAAACATATTCCAATGTATATTTTAAATGTGATGGGCACAGAGTGAACGGCACTGTAACGACACTGTAACAATTACATTTTAACGGCAATGTAATAGTCCCAGAATGAGCGCAACCAATTTTAAGAAACTATAAAATATAATATAAGATTGATAAACGAACGGCCATTTTAATTTGTAAACAATTGATGATTTTGTTAACTTTCATGTTAATTTTGAATAAAGTTCGCACAGCAAAAGCAATCGTTTGGCGTTATCTAAGTTTATTATCGTATATGCGTTATACTTCTTAAGGAGGGAAAGAACAACCCATCGCAAAGCTTGTCAAAAGAAATAGAACATGTCCCAACTGAAGGTGAAACAAAAGCTAGACATAAGAAACTGACGCGCAAAAACCAGGTGGCAAACATCAATGTCGACTGCATGCTGAGCTCAATCCTCCACTCAAGAAGAAATCTTACAAAAACAACTGTTATATGACCCGATATACGAGGAAGAAATCATTGGAGAAAAACCTCTTTCTTGTCCCATCATGTGCTGCAGACAAGAGGTCCGTTAGCGAATCAACAAAGATCATCGATTGGTTTAAAAGCATGAATCATTCACGGACCATTAATGATAAGTAGTAGTTATCGCGAGTTACGAGAAAAATGTGGCGAATATTTTTTTGTGTTTTTTATGTTTTTCAAAATATTTCACGAGCCTTTAGGCGAGTTAAATATTTAAGAAAAACATAAAAAACGAGAAAAATATGCCATATTTTTCGAGTATTTCGCGATAACTACTTTATCAATAGGTCTATATGATATCTTATATAACAAGCTTTGAGAGCGTGAACATGAACGTCGTCACAACTCAATGATTTTACGATTACATTATTCAAACATTCGCACGTTTCATATTTTGCACTCTGTTTTTAACCAATAGGAATCCCGGGAATAGTTACTTTAACCAATCAGAAAAAATATTGAATTTTGCACTCCTTTTTAGCCAATCAAGAAAAAATATTGAGTTTTGCACTCCGAAATATGATATATATTTCCTCGTGATTAGCCAATCACGTTACAGATATTTACGCAACCTATTGATAATGGCACCATTGCAGCTGCAAAAGACGAGTTTTAAGTCAAAATCGAAACCTCAAAAGGAATGTTTCGAGAGACGCCTATCAAAAGGTACCATACTCTTGCCAAGAATCGAAATGTCGCAAAACTGTTTATGTGAAAAGGCAAGTTTTGAATAATGGTCATTACGGGTTAAAAGCTGTTTTTAAGAAAATCTAATAATGGCGATTGGAAACGAATAAGACAGACGGACGGTCAATAAAGAAAGAGAACCTATATATCATTGTTTGCTGAATTTGTAGTTGTGGGGGGGGGGGGGGGGGGTACATGATTCCAATTGTTTTATACGTTATTCTCTCGAGATGCTCTTTCCAAAAAGGTTTTTTGCTGGCACGTAGGTGAGGGGGGGGGGGGGGCGCCCCCTGATGCTTGAAATTTGCTTCTGCATTCAATTCCGCCCCCGCTGTTTTTGAGCCACAGAAATGATTTCTTTTCTTTACAAAATAAAATTCCATAAATGATTCCTTGTAATTACCGAACGGAAATTTTCATAGAATGCACCTAATTCTTTTACCCGCGGCAACGTAGAGATTGTGCACCAGACAATGCTCGACGACAGTAAACATGTTTGATCGCAGACGCAAAATCATAATGACACGATAATTTGACTCTTTTTTCTTGCAGAATAAACAAAACTCAATTTTAAATTATTTCAATATGTTATATTTGTGGATATTTTTCTTATTAATACGCTATGTTATTTTTGCTAGTTTAAATAATAAATTAGACAATTTTTCTAATGGATTTTTTACTTGAATTGCTTTTGAAAATATGCTTACTCGCCTAATTCTTTATTTTAAAAAGGTGTCATTCTTTTGCCTAGTTAACCTATTGAATGACACCATCCAATTCGACAAATACATATATTTCCTTTCATTGAAAATCAATCTCTTGTGTTAAAAAAACTTTATATTATATTTAAGAGAGAAAATGTGTCTATTTGTTGTTTTAAAACAAATAAAAGTTTTGTTGTTGTTGTTGTTGTTTAGAATAGAGTGGGCTTATTAGATGAGTTTCTTAGGTTCCTGAGCCCAAGCGACTAGAGTTTGTGATTAAACCAGTTTCTTATAAAAAAAACTAAGTGTAGTGTAGTGTTTCCTGCAAACTATGCTAACATAAAATTTGACACACCTATCAGAGGGAATCATGTTTATAAAGGAATTTGGAAGCCAAAAACCTTTACTGACAACTTTTACTGCAGAGTACATAATCGCCCAAAAGCTTTAGAATTTGATAAGCATTGGTGTTTTTGACAATGAAAATGAAGCTAATGGCTTCTTTAACTACCTAAACAACCAACACACAAATATTAACTTTGCCATGGAAACAAACAACCAACAATAAAATAGCCTTTCCAGACACATATCACTAACATTAACATCCATCATGAACCAACGTAAACTGGTGTTCTATTAAACTTTAATAGCTACAATCTGTTTTCTTACAAACTTAATCTCATAAAATGTTTAATTGACAGAATCTATAAAATTAATGATTCCTGGCTATGCTTCCACAAAGACATTGAAAATCTACCCACTGCTTTAACTCTCAAGGCTTATTCGAAATCATTTATTCAAACTAACAACAAAGAATATCTTAATCAAATCTACATAAAGAAAGACGCTAATCCAAAACCTGACATTAAAACATTTTTCAAACTCCCTTTACATTAGTAAGTTCTTCCAACAAACCTCAAACAAAATCCAAAACCTAATTAAACGCCTCTGTAAACAAGACACTAACATGAAACTAATATTTACATCTTTTAAAATTAACCAATATTTCTCTAACAAAAACCTTATAGCTTTTGATAGGAAATCAATGCTAGTCTACGAATTCACATGTGCTGGATGCACCAGCTACATTAGCGAGACAACTCGTCACTTAAAGACTACAATTGACGAGCATATCAAAAGTGATTAAAAATCTCATATTTTTATACACCTTTATTCCAATGAGAAGAACTGTTTCACTTCCTTTTCTAAAGATTCATTTGATATTATTGACACTGCTTCTAACCCTTTTGAATTAAAAGTAATAGAGGCCCTACACATCAATTGGAAAAAACTTGTTTTAACGCTAAACTCAAACACTATTATTATTATTATGAATATTTATACAGGATTTTTAGTATATATATATGTTCACGGGATCTGTATGATTCTTTAGTTCTGATGATGGCTAGGACTTAGCCGAAACATGCCAACAAAAATAAAAAATGTCTACTTCCTTTACAAATTATATTTTAGTATATATATATGATGTTTGATTTTTTTTCATCAGAGCCGTTCAAGATATTGTCAGGTAAAAATATTGTTGGATTTAGACAAATTAAAATTGAATTGAAAATGCAAGAGCTAGTGAGTTTCGTACCAAGCCACAATGTTCATTCCACACCGTTAACACAAACACAACTCCAGTTTAACTTCAATTCACAGCCATCTTACTCGAAAGTAAGAAAACCAAAACCAATCATCATTGAAAAGCTGATGCCTTGTCCTTTGAAAGGTCAGGTTGAGAATGTCAATGAAAGACCTCCAAGTAAGTTCACTGAGAGAGATTATATGCTTATTATTTTATTGAGGTGACTTCATCAAGTTTATAAATAATGGTTTGAAATTTAATATCAACACTTTTGAAAATGAAGAAGAAAAAATTGTGTAGGTTTCGTAGGTCTTTAAAATTTTCACTTCTACACCAGTCATGAGGATTTTCAGATTTTTTAAATTTGCATTATGCAATCTGACTGTAGTTTTTGGCACCTTTGTAAGGTGAAATTATATTGTTATCAGACTTTGTCAGGAATGGCGTGCGACCACACCTGCACGTGCTGGCCATCATCGAATATCGCGAGTGATGAGGCGCTCGCGTGCCTTAATTTTCACGAGCGGTGACTTTTTCTTCAATGATGATCACATCATTGCTTTATATTATATTTTATCACTTTACATGTAAGGTGAAGAAAACTATATTTGTTTTCATTTTCAGGAAAGTTAACGTTACCAATTAAACGTTTCAAAAAGTTTGTTATGTAATGTAAAATGTAAGATTTTCAAAGAAAACTAATAGACATGTTTACAAGCGATACTGCAGGTTGTTAAAAAGTTCCATTCAACTTAGAGACAGATAAATGCAGAAGAACTATGCTGCATTTGATGGATGTAAAAAAGATCAAACCACAAATAAACGTTCAGTTTTGTTTACACTTTCACAAAACCCATAAACATGCAGTAGACACTAAAGAAGAATATAAACACAACGGCTCGGTTTTAAAAGTTAACTTCACACTTTTTCCTAATTTCAAGAAGACATGGCTATCAGTGAAGAAGTCGTCATATTTTAACTTGTTAAAGCTGTATTTTGCTAGTGAAAATATGTCACGGCACATACCACAGTCTTCTCATTATTAAAATTGCTGCCTACGCAAGTACGATTTTTACTGTTGCGCGTACGTTTTCGTGTAGACATATTTTTATATTTTGCACTACATAATTTGTCATTTGGCCTACATTAAGACAGTTATATTTTCTCATAGAACTACTGAGTGCAATTTTAACGGGTTATATAGTTGTTCCAGTAGTCTCCTGCTGCAGTACTCTAATTAGTTGTTCAAAAGTGATTCACAAATTTTTGCGAGGCCATGTGCATTTAAAGTTAATTCATTGTTCCTTGCCGCATTTTTTATGTCTCCTTGCAATGTGTTTGTTAAGCACTACTATGAGAGAGAGCCTCCACATGCTAACATTCAATGCCCTGACGTATAAAATGCGACTGATCGATTTGGCGGTGACCTGAATGTCTCCATGGACCAGAGTCACCTGAAACCATCTCTACTATTACAGTGAGAAGGCCAGCCCAGAGGCTAAACCAAACCGCGGAAAACATCTATACTGCGGGTGAATGCGCACCAACGCTGGGTCAGATAAATCTGCAGCTCGTTGGAGGTTTCAAATGCTCTACTTTCAGGCGAGCTCGAGTAGTGAAATATAGAAACAAAATGAGAGAAATGATATTTTGTAATCTTCAATAACTTCAATCAACCATGCTGGTTTCAGTGCAAATGAGTTCGTATCAGCATATCACGAACAATAAAACTATTATCATGTACGTTGTATAATTAAAACGTTAATCACTCAGCTAAGTTCTTTGTTACCCTTTCAATTTATTTTTGGTGATTTTCCCCTCAGTAGGCATGCTTTATCCACATGATTTAATATTAACTTGAACAACATAAATACCATGAGTTTCTCTCCAATGTGCTGATTGCTTTATGCCATTCCAGCATTGATCCGCCCTCTGGCGCAGTGAAAAAGTAGTTGTGTATCGTCTAGGATCTGCACTTTAGTGTAGTGACTGGTCCCTTTAGGGATGAGTAACTTGTGGCATAGTTCCAAATGGTTGCTGCGATAAGGCTTCTTTGACACGCCAGGTCATTAGGGGGTTAGGATGTAGACACAGCATGCTCAAATTTTTATAATTGAAACCGCGTTTTTTGTTTTTTTTCTAAATGCGTACATCATAGAAATACGTCTATAAAACCCAAAAAAATCTTAAAATCTGACATAAAAGTTAACAAGTTAAAAACATCTGGTGTACGAAAAAAAACACGTACGCGAATACCAATGTGGGCGTACGTGCTGGCGAGCGGGTACGCAAAAATGAGAATTTTCAAGAGCGACGATTAGTCGCACGCCTAGTTTAATTTTCATGAGCGACAGGCCACTCGCGACATAAAATTCTCCTGACAAAATCTTTTTATTTGTTGATGTATTTCATTGTGCTTTGATTTAATTCATGCAGTGTTATCGACGAATTCTCTCCTGTCCAGCGAAAAGTTAGCAATGGCTGTCAGCTTGGCAAAAATGGATGTAAAAAAGCTGAAAAACATGCTGGCTTCTCCAAGTAATCTCCTCTATATCTTGATGCGAAATTTTATTTAGAAATAACAATTGGTCTATTGATTGAATGTCCGATCTCAAAGTAAAATCTATATAGAAATCCTCTAATAAAACAACACTCTCTTCTTTTTAATGCCTCCCTTTAAAAATCAAAAGTATTGTATAAACACTTCTCAATAATAAACGCCCCCTAAAATGCTGCAGTCGTTTATTTGAGGATTTACAATATACGTACATGAATATTGCAAGAGTTCATATATTTTGGAAAATGGGAATTTCTTTTTGTCTGTAAAAACGTTGTTATTAAACATTTTTAACCAAATTGAATGTTAACATAACTGGTAAATTAACAAAACATAATTTCAAACTTTTACACTCTTATTTCTATGTGTTATCTGTTTTGTACACAACTGTTGTTGTGATTTCATTCAATTTCATTTTTAGCAAAAGGGGAAGAGGTTTTGAAATCAAAAATTGTTCCAAGAAAGCAAGGGGAAGAAAAGAAAGTAAAGAAAGCGAAAACCAATAAAGCAGATGAAGAAAAAAGGTATGTTTTTCAAATGTAGTAACGTTTTAAAAATAATTTTGACGATTTAAGAAAACGTGTTAACTAAAACATTTTAGGCTTTTATTTTATATAGATTATAAAGATTTGATGACTGTGATATTTTTCTACGAATTCAGTTGGGGTTTCTAATCATGATTACATGATTATAACAATTTTGATGAATATTTAAAGTCATAGTACTGAAAACTGAATTACGTAAGAATTACGTAGACAAGAACAATAATTAAACTTCAAAAAATTTATTTACCAGTTGAAAATGGTGTAGGCTTACGAAACATATCTCGGAAATTTAAACGTGTTTTTCTTATTGTCAAAATTCCAATCACGATTGCATTATTTATCCAGTGATAGCGCAATGGTAATGGCATTTGGCTCTTAACAGAAAGGTTCTGGGTTCGAGACCATGCTATCACAAAGTTGTTTAGTGAGCGGTTATAAATAAAAAACGTTGTATTTCATCAAAAATAACCGTAGCACAAATTGGAGCAATTAAATACACTAAAACTTTGGGTCGAGGTCTTTATGATAATGCTTAATGAGCGTTCTGGAAGCCTCGTTTAAAAACAAACAAACAAACAAATCAATTATTTTGTAAATTTAGAATTAAAGAAGTGAATAGAATTCATTTAATTATTTCATTTAACAATTTCTTTTGTAACATATCAAATAAAACAGATGCTACCTGTTGTATGTTGTTTTATCTTGAGCTACGTTCTTTGTAGATACTCGATTCACTTGTATCCACAGTCCCCTTCGTTAAATGTTCAACCATCAATACCACATCAGGAGCTATTGAGGCCTGCTCATGGAAAATCTGCGCTAAAAACTGACAAGGAGTTATTTCGTTTACGTGAACAGCTGGTGCAACATTCCAAGACGTTGAGCAATGTCATTGAGAATTTAAGTTGTCTCTCACAAGAAGTTGAAAGTGAGTGCATTAGCATTTCCGTTGTTCGCTTTATCAGAGAAGTTATTTTCGTATTTTAATCAATCTGCTGACATCAGCAGTAAATGTTTGAGTTATTTTACATTATTTGTTTATTATTACATAGTGAAATTTATGTTTATTTACTTTAAAATATTTATTTGTCAAAAAAACAAAAATGGGTCGTTTTGAAACAGAACAACATGTGATTAAAGAAATAAAAAATAGTTATTTTTGGATAACAACAGCTTTTTTTTATGTTGGGGAATTATTGAAGACTTCTTTATCAATACAATGTTTAAGGCTGTGAGCATAGTTGCAAAATTGCACTTATTACCTTGTTTCTTGAATATCCGATCAAGCACTTATTTTATTTGTATATCCGTTTTTTCGTATTTTCAGTCTTTTTTCTGTAGAAATCTTCTCCCAAATCAAATTTGCCTTGGTGAAAGTATTAGACTTCTTTATATTATAAGCTTTAAAAAAGATAAAAATGATGATGATGATGATTTAAAACCAAACATTTCATCTCCTAAAAGTTCATTACTAGAACTTTTCTGTAAACAATCAACATGCGTAAAAAATATTCTCAAATTATTTCACTCAAGATTCAGAAAAGTTAAATTATTAAATGTTGTATGTTGCCCATATAAAATATTTCCCATTTTTTTATTATTATTACGAATCTTGAAATGTGATCTGACTGACACCGATCAATTGCAATTTTTTATTTCCATTTAGCCGACAACATTGCTGAGCGCAATCGAAAGATCGTACGGATGGAAGAGCAAACAAATCGATCTGCAAGGACTTTGTACGCACTGCGCCATCAAGTTGACCAGCTGAAGAATGACTTGCAAAGGGACGTGCCACACACGAAAAAGGTAACCTCGTCTATCCATTGAAAATGTGTTATACACTCCTCTTAATCAAATTCTGCTCATGTAAGAAGATCATCATCATCAATATTCTTTATTGTGCCACTCTTTTAGTAGAGACGTGAACTGTTTTTTATTTTGCATCAAAGTTTGTATTTGTATTTTTGACATACCAAGCTCTTTTTCGATTTTTAACCAGTGATCGCGGGCATATTTTTTGTGGTCTGTTGAAAAGAGTAAACGCTTCTGAAATGAATTATTTTCGAGTCTAGTAACGTGAGCAACATATCTCATATACTGCGTTCTACACAAATTAGCAATATCCTTTGTTTTCATTATTTCTTTTAGCTGTTACTGAAAACAAATGACCAGTCCAAATCATCTGGTTTAGGTACAGAGGGCTGGGGTTTCTTTTTTTTTGGATTGTTTTAAGGCTTTTGATGATGCTGAAAGGTCCTCTGATAATAAAAATGATGGCAATGATAAAGATTGTTACAAGGTTAAGTAACTATATAGTTAGTCTGTTTTCTTGGTGAAATATGTTTGTAAAAAAGTGAATATTATATATGTTGGGTCATCATATGTTGGTGAAACCTTTTTTTCTTATCAACTTTATCAGTAACTGTGATTATTATTAAAGACTTAAAGGCGAACGGTTATGCTAAATTTTAAAATTGATACATGCAATTTGCAAGGGTATAAGATATTATATATATATATATATATATATATATATAACGAGGTAGATACTTATTTTTGTATAAAAGGGATTTTTAATGCTTGAACACGTTTTTTACAGTTTGTGGTTTAGTGTAGTCATGCAGTTGTTTATTTTTTATGAATAACAGAGTCAAACTTCGGTGCGTCTTGCCTCTGCGCACCGGGCTGCAGTTCGGGCCCTACAGGAGTTTGTCAGTCACGCCCCTATGTATTACTCAACCAATAAATCTCTGCCGGTGATGTATCGTGATTTAGCTTCCCTTATTCAACAACTGTCTTTGATATCTGCCGAACTACCAACAGTAGACCACTTAAATAACGACTCCATGCAAGCAATCGAGGTACGTGATGCTATAGCTCAAGAAAATATTTGTTAAAAAGTGGTTCAAGTGGAATAGTATTACCTTTTTCTTATGACTGATAGTCCAAAGTATAATATATGAAGCAAAAGTTTTCTTGGATCAAAACAGTGTTTTACTATTTACAACTAGAGTTATTATTTGTTATAAATTTTTAATGAAAGCTGTTTTCTTGTTCGCAAATACTTCTCTTTTGCAGACATGTGTGGCTATTTTCGATGTATTTACATGAAATTTCAAAATTTATCTGCACAGATTGAATTTATATATATATATATAAATATATTCAAATTTTAATATTCCTCGATGCAATTTTTTATGTAAATTTCCAATTCTTTAGCCTGTTTTGAAATGATATCAAAAAATGACATTATGATTTATGGAGAAACACTAATTTATAGATTCTAATAATAATAATAATAGTTATAGTTAATAGTTAATCAATTCTAATGCGTAATTTTCGAAATTAATACTGAACTAATTTCTACTAAACTAAATATCATCATAAAATGATTGGCAATTCAATACAAAGAATGTTTGTCAATTTGTTTTGCCTGTTGCGTGGTAACTAGCGTTCAAATATACACTTGATTTTAGAACTTGATGACACGTTTAAACTCCTTTACTTCCGAGAGAACAAATACAAAACATCAGCCGAGTATACCAGCAACAAGAAAAGTCACCACAAAAACATCCAAAGATCGTTATCTTGCTCAGAAGATTGACTGGCTAAAGAAAAAAGCAGATCAGCTTCAAATATTACACGATAGAGGTTTTGTTGAGTTGCTGTTATTATTTGTTTCTGCGAGAGACGGGTTTTTTTTCATGCTTTTTCGTTAGTTCACAAATAAATTTGGTGTAGTATTTACATGATTTTTGCTGGCTACAAAATGCCGCTGTTTCGTCATTCTCCTTTCATTGTTTTATGTATCATGTTTCAATTGCAGAAACATCACCGGAACGTGCAGCCACTATGAAGCATGCTATGCAAATTCTTGATGCTTCCGGCTATAAAAAGGTGAAGCATTCCTATGACACACCACACATTCTTCAGAAGTCCAAGGATTGTTCTTTTAAAGTTTAAAATAACTTTAAATTTCCTAATTTTTACAAATCATTTTTCTCCACTCAAATGAAAAATTAACGTTTTGCTTTTCAAATATTGTAGTTGTGATACTTCTCAAAATCTATTTATTATTATTGTTCAAGCGGAAATATACAGTTAAAAACGTTGCATGTTCATATTACTTTTATTTTACATACCTTGCACTGTTGTTTCCTAACTTGAAGAAAATTTACTGATAAGTTGGGTTTACGGGATTGGTGTATCCAGTTTTGCTTCTTGTTACCTCCTTGTTTATTACGATCAAACATTTTATTTTACCAGCCCTTGAAAACAAATGTAAGAGAGAAACTCAACAAGAAGCCAAAATCTGTCCTTTTGCCTCCTCACTTAAAGAAGGTAACTCGATTTCGCTTCATTTACTTTCAAAGTATTTTTTGTATCACTTTTCTGACGAAACATGTTTAAAATGCCAAGGATAGAATCAATGTTTTGATATCCTGTTAAGTATTTCAGGCAAGTGATAAAAAAAGTTTTCATTGTGTTTAGCTTGGGCCTTTGCCTTTTTATATATTTCACATCCATTTGATTGTTCGATTTTATTAAAACCCAATTTGTATCTTTCAGACAAGAACAATGCGGCCTCAAATCGCGAATAACTTTGCTGCGCCCACAGTCATTTCGCGCATTCGTGAACGACCCCCTATTGACAGGCCACCTTTGAACTCTCCACCCACTACACCAAAGAAGAAACAATCGACCTGGCATGTAGTCCACACAATGCCAAGACAGAGAGATGAGAAAATAGTAGGTGATTTAGTTTGGTGACTGTTCAATAAAGATGTATTTCTAAGGTGGATGAAGCGAGATTGTCAGCTAGTCCTGCCACCTCTCCACAACGTATGTCACCACATAGCGAAGGTAGGAGATCGCCAGTTTTCATCGATTCTTCAGCGAAATGGCCGGTATGAATTTCGTTGTTGTTTTTAACAATCCGGGAGAGTTTATTTTTGTTAAAGTTCATAAGAAATTTGCGAGTAACAGTTTGAAATCGAAAGTTAAGGATTGTATATGTAGACTGTTTCTGTGCAACCGGGTTTCTATTAAACTGTGCAGCCTAAATCATCAATAAATTTTTATCATTCCATCGATTATTGACACCCATGATTCCTCCCTTAGCAGACATATAGAAGTTACACATGGATTGACAATAAGGACTGTCATATTGTCTTTTGTTTTACAAGAAACATGGGGATTGAGTTGAGCCTAGATGTTTCTTAAGATTTTCAGCCTGAAATGCTTCTTTAATTTTTCTAAAAATAACTTCCCATAGTTTTATTATTATTATTATTATTTGAATTTTTAATCAGGTACAAAACTTCAGTTCAAAATGTAAAATGTTTATAAATAACTGCTATCAATGTCAGACCTGCAAATCTTTTCAGTCATTGATAGCATAAATTCGTTGAAATTATGTTTCTTATCAAACAAGAAACGTGTAAAAGAACCGATATTGTTGTACTTTTTTTCTCTTAGAGCAAAAGGGTCCAACCGGGTAGTATTATGACCAAAGAAGATTTGTGCAGTATAAGGTAGAGCCAATATAGTTTTAGAATGCAACAAAAAATATATCTATGAATTTTAAAATTATATTTTATATATATTTTTCAGATTAAATTTCCTTTTGTTACATGTGAATGCCGGAAAACTAGTTTCCCATGGGAAAGTTATTTTAAGAAACATTAAGCAACATTTAAGTCTGGAAATATTAAGGATTAGTTAGACTCAACCCAAATTCAATACTTCTTATATTAAAAAACGTGCAAAGTTGGTATATACAAAGTTGGTACTGTTGGTAAAGATGAACTGTATAAAAAAAAACATATATATATCTTGGTTAGAGATCTTGGTAATCAAAAGTAATGCTTTTTATCACCATCATACTTGTTCAATAACATTTTGAAAGCAGAAACATTAGTTGAATGGTTGTTCGTTACAATTCCACGCACACAACGTGGGTTAACTCGCAACTGTTTTCCCTCTCACTGGGGTTGGCGTTAGGAAGGGCATCCAGCTGTAAAAAAACATCTGCTCCAATGAATCATCAAATGATTAAACCTACAAAATTGTGGGGAATATCATCTGTTGTAACCCCGTCTAACCCATGCTAGCATGGAAAATAGACGTGAAAAATGTAGATGATGATGATGATGATGATGATGGTGATGAAACTATCAATCCTGTTTGTTTTATTTTTCGTTTCAGGCGCGAGATTTCTATTAGAGATCCTCTTGTCGAAAATGCTGTGGCCGAAATCAACGACAAGCTGAAGCCGTTGCTGGATAAAGCACAGGTGCGGAAATATATATGCTTTTGCAATGTGCACTAATTTGTGTCCGCAAATTGTAATCGATAGCCGTGTTCAAGTACTTAGCTAAAGCCATATCTTTTAAAAAGTTGTTCAAATTAACCTTGGAACAAAGGCATTTTGATAGACGTTAATACTGAAAGAATTTATTCATCCGGCGATAGCGCAATGGGAATAGTGTTCAGCTCTTAATCGAAAGGTTCTGGGTTTGAGACCATGCACGGCCCATTAATATACACGGCCCTATATGCCACATAAAAGGCCGATTTCTAACAGGCTGATTGCTCATATTTTTGTAGCTTTTACTGAATACAGTTATTTTCAACGATGGTTAATAAATGTTCGGCTTTTGGTTGTTTTACTGGTTATGATAGTAAAAAAGGAAGTGAGAAAATTTCGACCTTTTATTTCCCTTTGGAAAAACCTGAGTTGCTGGAAAAGTGGACAAAATTTGTTAATCGAGCTAGCTGGAAACCAAATTCAAATTCTGTTCTTTGTGAGAAACATTTTAAAGAGAGTTACATTTTACGTGGTGTTCGAAATAAATTAAACTGGAAATTAAATCCTGTCCCAACAATTCATTCTGAAGGTGCTCGTAAACGCCCATCTGTTTTACCAACTTTGACATCTGAGAGAAAGCCACCAAAACAAAGAAATATATATGAAGGTGAAATTAATAACTTCAATTGTTCTGATGTCATTCATACACTCAAAGACATTGATGATATAAAACACTGCCCTATTTATTCGAATTGACAGAGATCTTCATGTAAAACTACGGTTTATGAATAACACAATTCCTTTACCTAAATAGTTTGTGCATGGACACAATGCAAAGTTGTCTAAATTTAGTATGTTGGAAAATTTTCCATCATATATTTCAAATTATGTAGAAAGTCATCCATCGTCAATTCTTGGTGAATTAAACAAAAGACAGTATTATCATTCAAAAGGTTGTCCTCCATTTTCCGCACAGTTGATTTGTTACGCTCTCCTTCTTCGATATAGTTCATCTCAGACTTATAAATTACTTTTGGAACAATTCCCATTACCATCATGCACACTGCTGCACAAGTTACAACAAGGTGGGATTGATTCTATGAAAGCCGCTGAGCTTTTATCCGAAATGGATAAATTTCAAAGGATGTTGTCCTGATGGCAGATGAAATGTATCTCCAAAAAGGGACCCAATACCAAGGTGGAAAGTATTTTGGTGCTAATGAAGTTGGTCAACTTTATAAGGGCATTGTTGTATTTATGGTGAGTGGGTTAAAAAAAAAACGATTCCAATTGTTGTTCGTGTTTCTCCAGAAGTTACAATGGAGAATGGCTGTCAAATGAATTTGTTCAATGTCTCTTAGACTTACATCAGGCTGGTTTTTGTGTGCGTGGAATTGTAACGGACAACCATTCAACTAATGTTTCTGCTTTCAAAATGTTATTGAACAAGTATGATGGTGATAAAAAGCATTACTTTCGATTACCAAGATCTCTAACCAAGATATATGTTTTTTTTGATACAGTTCATCTTTTAAAAAGTATTAGAAATAATTTGCTGAATTCGAAAAAAATGGTATTTCCTGTATTTTGTTTTGAATTATGTGGCTTAACTATATCAACATCTCCTGGATATATAGCATGGAGTGATATCCATAAAATTTACGACATGGGCCAAAAACTTGAGGGCAACTTACGTAAAGCGCCAAAACTATTCTTTCGATCTCTCCATCCTCACAATAATGAACAAAATGTTGATTTGGCTTTGAGTATTATCCATGAAACAACTATTTCAGCTTGCGTAAACTACTTTCTTGAAAGAGTTGATATGGCAAATTTCTTGAAATTAATCTCGTATTGGTGGACTATTGCAAACACTCGGCAAAAGTATACTCCAAATATTCTTAGTAATGCTGTTGTGTTAGAAGATGGGAAAATGGATTTTTATTTAATGTTTGCTGATTGGCTGGAATCATGGAATCACATTTCTGATTTTTGTTTATCAAGGAGCACTTTAAATGCGTTAACTTTAACATTGAGAAAGCTTATCTCGTACAAGATTTACTTAATGAAGATTACACTTATATCATAACAAGTCGTTTCCAGAGTGACCCGATTGAAAATTGTTTTTCCCAATATCGACAAATGAGTGGTGGTAGATTTTTGGTAGGTCTACTTGAAGTGAATAATTCTGAAAGGATTCTGATATGTTGCTCTCTTCTGAAGGCTGGCATAGATTTTTGGGGTGATCAAAGCATTAAACAAGATTATACAACATCGGTCATTCCTAAGGAACCTATTGAGCAAGAAACAGATATTTGTGATTTGACGCTTTCATCAGATAGCACTAAAGTTGGATATACCATTGCAGGCTACGTAGCTAAAAAATTATGAAAGAAATTTAAATGCTCTAGCTGCAAGGTTCTTATGACTGGTTCTGGTTGTGATTGTTCTGTTGAAAAGGTGTATTTCGATTCACTTACACGTGGCGAACTTACTGTACCATCCAGTGATCTGGCTGCATTTATCTGTACTTCTTTTGCAATTCTTGATTATGCGGATACATATATTTTAAAGTGAAGAGGCTAGAAAGGTTGCTGAATCAGTTTTAAAGAATTATTCATCTAATTCTCCTTTTGCTTGTGAACACCATACTGAGGATGATCGTAAATTTGCTATACGTATTGTGGTGAACATTTTTTATAATAATAAACAAAAGCTTATATTGGATGATGTAAGAAAAGATGCAGTAAAAAGGTTTAAATCTAAACAACGTTCAAAAGACTTGTAAATCTTCTTTATACACATATATGTATTTGTTGTTTCTTTGTAGTGTTTCTACACATTTATATAATTAATCGTCGTTGGAATGATAGGCCTATTCACATTTTTAAATAATGCTTTGCTATAATAACATACTTCAGCAATAAAAATGATTCAAAACACTAAAGGTTTCTCGCTTCTAGCGTTACTTTTATCAGCCTGTTAGAAATCGGCCTTTTATGCGACATATAGGGCCGTGTATATTAGTGGGCCGTTGCACAAATTGGAGCAATTAAATACACTGAAACTCCGGGTCGAGGTCTTTATGATAATGCTTAATGAGCGTTCTGGAAGCTTCGTTAAAAAACAAACAAATAAACAAATATTTCAATTGCATAGATTTTGTGAGCAATACTTGTTCTTCTCGTCGACTTCAGATGATTGCTGATGAAGATGCCAGGCGTACGGAAGAGTACAAGATGTCGATGAAAAGACGTCTGGCTGATGTCGCATCGCAAAAGGTATTTACCCACTTTCTCTTCAAAGGTCACATATACCGTGCGGATAGTATTTAGCATGTCAGGGGGTTAGCAACAGTTCACCATGGCAACGCATCAACATCTCATTACAGTTACAGTTTTCTATGTTTACACTAGATGTTCTAGCATTCAAATTACTGGGAAAAGTGATTTTTACGTACGCTTCTTTAGCATTCAAATTAAAAAATGGGTTCAAGTTTCTCTAGTAATTGGTATCTAAGGGCAAGAGAGGTTTTCCAGTGTTTTCTAGTTTATCTGATCTGACGCTATCCCATTTTTGAATTTCCTGAATTCAACAAGAAGGTCTAAGAGCGCAGATAAATTTCGTTGGAGTTAGGGAAGTTCGTGTTTTTAACCATGAACCCTCGTTTTTCTATCAGGCGATTTCAGAGGGCGAACGCCTTGCTGAATATATTCTCGACGATTTGCTACAAGAGACTGCGCTGGACATGCAAAGGTCTTACCACTGTGATTGATCGTTGTTCGCATTGCTTTAATGAGAATTGAATAATTCAGGTTGGAGTTTGATGCCCAAGCTGAAATAGAAGCGGCCTTTATGTTTGATCGGCCAACTTTGGAGACTGTGGGGCAACGTCTGGAATCAATGGAGGTTACAAACCTCTTGTTTTATTTCTTGTGTTTATGTACAAATAGATGAGGTTTAAAAGTTTAGATAATCGGTAATTTGGCTGCTCGTTCATTCATTAATATATGTTAATTTATGTTAATTTATGTTTTAATTTGTTTTGTTATTTCAGGCAGAAGAAGAAAACATGCGCAGACGTTACCAGAGCGTTAATTATGCTGATCTCACTTCAGGTGCTTATGGTTTTTCAATTTCCTCTTCAATTTCTTCCTCAATATAGATCACTTGAATTGCTAAGCGTTACAGCCGATTGAGTGAGGTGATGTCGAGGGAATTCTTTCAATCCAACCGCAATTTGAAATGGAATCTATAACAATTTGGAGACCCGAACTGAAACCTCGTGAATTCATCCACTAGCGCTTATATAATGATGTACTTGTATTCTTTAGATGAACAATTAATGCGTCAGCAACCGCTTGCCTTCACTAGTCAGAAAGCCCAACCTACGCCTGGCGAGCGTAAGTTGAAATGATCGAGACAAAATATTTTGAGTAATTCGTAAATTAACAAGACAGTCACTAATTGAAGCAGTTACAAAATAATGTTTTTCCAGAATTTCTCTCAAACTCGCGTGTTATATTTTGTTTGCCATTCCCCAAGTATTCGTTTGTTTCAATACAGGTAGTCGAGGCAGCCAACGAGATGTCATTACAGTCGATCTGCCAAGCTCCGTCCACGCGAGTATTTTGCATCATCAGAAAATCTTCACTCGCCATCATTTTAACGAACAGCCAATCAGCGAGTAGGATATCATTTTAAATGTTGTTACCTTCTTGTTGTTACCTTACCTTTTTTATGTCTACCCAGGGGCGTACCGTGAAAATTAAAATTGAGGGTCGAACTTAAGAATGAAAAGGGCACAATTCTTTTAAATCTTTTACTAATTTGGGCTTCGACGATGAAGCAAAGCCCCCGGTGAAGCCTGTTTTATTTAATGTACAATGTTGTATTTTAATTCACTGTAAATATGCTTTTACAAATTGGTTAAAACAATAGCGACTAAAGAACAAAAACGGCGACTGTTATTGCACGGCGACCGTTTTTACCTTTTCTTTTAATCAATCGTTCAATGGAATCTTATCTTTTTCTCTCGGGAAAGTGAAACCAGTTGTTATGTCAGTGCTGTAACCATCAATGTGATATTGGGGCGGGGCAAAATGTTTAGTATCTAAGGAGGCCCATCATGGTTGGAGCCGACGTGCTAAGAAAATTTTCTGAATTCTCACCCTCTAGAATGGCTAATACAGCCCTCTTGAAAAACTTTTGTAAGAAATCTAAAGCATCATTTAAAAGGGGAAACCATGAAAAGTGTGTATTTTGAAACATTAAGACTATCTTCTAGGGAAAAACAATAAGTATTCGAAAAAAATACTATAGTCAAATAGGGTAAGAAGGTCGCAAATTCAAATAATTTCGCAATTCGATTCATCCAGTTCCAGCTTCAACCAGTTTCAATTTTTTAACCTGGTGGTTACTACGGCACTGTATGTAACAATAGATATACGACTCTCCCTAGTATGTCTATGGTGTAACTTTTGATGTCAGGAGTATTGCATCTGAAATTACTTCTTGTTCTTGTTGATCGAAAATTATGCTATTAATATTTTTTTGTCAAAAAGGGCACATAGTTTCAAAAGGGGGGGTCGTCCGCACCCAACGACCCCCCCACGGTACGCCCCTGCTACCTCACATAGAAGTAGGGGTTACTGAACAGTAAATATTTAATTCGTCTCTTTTTATTGTGCGGTCTATTGTTGTTGTGTTGTTATACGTCCCTATGTCCCTTCAGGTTGGGTGAGTTGATTTTAGACACCCTACTGAATGACGTAGCTACCGAGCTCCAAACCAACTGCAACGAGTTTGTCACGGAAATCTACGAGAAGGAGTTCGTCCAACCGAGAACGTAACGACTGAAAACGAGTTCGAGTCGTCGGTGACTCCTTTTCTTCGATGCTTGGTTGGGCAAACGAAATGGTGTTAGAATAACTTTCGTAGCAAATTCAACGAATCGTTTAAAATTAACGGAAATCTATTTTCCTTTAAAAGGAACGAATTCAATTTTCCGGAAATTCTAGTTCGAAGTATGTACATACGATGATTGACCTAAATTCTTTTGACTGAGTGATTTTTGATTCCCGTTCTGTATCCAAACAGTCCACTTCGGAGCTGGTACCTTTAAGACCATCATCATAAATAACTATAAAATAATATCAAATATTTGAAAATGCTATAAATATGTAGTGAAATTTAATTGAAGTAGGGAAGTGCTCTCTTTCAAGGTCGATACACGAGGTTTTACTTCCCTTTATATTCTGTTCAAGCCTTCTGTTTGCTTTTGTTTCACAAACAGTTTGTGGTAGTATACAGCAATACAATCCTTATTTCAAAGTGTAACTGTAAGTGATGGTCGAAGACATGGTGGGAAAACGGACCAAAGTCTTTCTGTCTATAAAACTCTTTTTGTGAGTAATGTGATCGTTGGAATGTGCTATAAATATAAAACTTAACAATGGCTTTGAAGGATCTTTTTTCTCATGGTGCAAAAAGAATTTCACAGTTTTTCCGGAGAACTTCGCCGAAGCATGCGCAATAGGCCCTTGTTAGATAGCAATGTAAAACTTTGCAATTCCTGAACGGCCAAACTACTTGGTTGTCGATAAAACAGGAAACAAACGCTAAATGGTGAATAATCGACCTTGCTAATGACATGTGTAGCAAGGCGAGACTTGATACTTTTGGAATTAAGTATTGTCGGGAGAAACATTAAAATTGCTTTTGCCGGTATAATTTGAAGTCTGGGAATCATTACGATAGAAACACCGAAAGCTTCAATATTTTAACATTTACAGGCTGTTTACGTTCTGCGGAGACTAGTTTGACAAGCAGGTATTTGTTTAATTTGTCGAGGCACCGTAAAACCACGAGTAAATTATACATAGTCAATTATTCTTCAAGAACATTACATGCAATGATGAAATATCTTGATTAAAGTTTCTTACATTTCTCAACCTCTGTTTGAACAGTTGGAGGGTAATTTTTACGCAATATATCACTCTAAACCTTTCTGGGATTCGCGAAAAAAATAGCCTCGAAATATTTTATAAACGATCATTCGCGAAAATTAATACCCGCGAAATGCAACCTTTTTCGACTCGCGAAACGTTACGTTAGTTCTCTACTAAACTCCGGAAAAATAAAGGGTGACTCGAAATTTTCTAAGATATTTCCCCGAAAGCAGTTTTCACGAGAGTTAACGTGCTTGGTTGGGTATGATAAAACTTAGTCGAAATCTGATAAAAACATCGGCAATAAAAGTAGTGCATGGAAAATATTTCGAATTCATATTAAAGGAGTGGATGGAGTAAACATGCCTTGGATAGAATTTTTCTTTCTTTCTTCTTTTTCTCCAAAATTAATAAGCCGCCCGTTAACGATGTTGTTGAGATCGGGCTTGTTTTTTCAAAGTGGCGAATAATAATAAAGATGTATGACATGAAAGGAACACGCAGCGAACAAAGGCTATTGTTTGAATCTTAAAAGAACGACATTCTTGAAATGCTGAATGAAATGAAATGAAAGGCGCATGGAAGATCTTGCGATAATAACTGAAAGGGGATATTTTCGAAATCTCCTAAATATTCTTTCGTTTTCATGCTTCCCTATTCAATGGAAAAGTAAGAGAAAGCATAATAATTACTGGTGTTTCTAGACGTTCAAAATGCTCTTCATTGTTAGAAAAGAACACTAAGGAATCATTGAGGCTCGCCCGGACATGATTAAGGGTCTATGCGGGCTGAGATAAAAAGGCGCCATTGTATGCATACCAACTTTTAAAGAGAATCTCAAAGAAGGATATTTCTCGGTTCCGTGAAAATTTCAAACTTGTACTGCATCTCCATGGTAACTGTACATCACGTGCG
Organism: Candelabrum cocksii; assembly: GCA_963930725.1. Lineage (NCBI taxonomy): Eukaryota > Metazoa > Cnidaria > Hydrozoa > Anthoathecata > Candelabridae > Candelabrum > Candelabrum cocksii. The sequence continues at coordinate 1,612,758 of OZ005673.1, read as the reverse complement.
ACCGGTGCATGCTTCTGTATAACCACTCAACTATGAAGTTGCACACCCTCTATCTTTGAGCCCTGCTTGACGAGCGCAACACTTCCTTACTAAAAAACAGTTCGACGATGGAGAAAATCAAGTGAAATTCATAACTAACTGTAGCAATAATAGTGAAACAAAGCGCTGCAAATTGACAGGAGTTTTTTATATAAAATATCTATCGTTTTCACGTGGTATTGATTCGCTAACTAAATCGAAAAACACCATTTTTGTCGTCACGTGGTATATATTAAAACAAAGACATGCAACGGTTTGTGTTATGATTTACGCTAATTAAAAAGGGCTTCGTGCGAACGCTGATTGATCCCATATGCGTTGCTTAAGTTGTTTAAAGTTCCGATACAGCAGCGCATCGATTATTTGCATGTTGTTTAAAAGTATTGCCTTTATCGCCACGTGTTATGGGATTTTATACTTTTCCGGTATGGTTCCTTTTTATTCAAATACCGTCGTCAAAACAAGAAGCCTTAGTGAGCTGTCAAATTGGCAATGCGAATTAAATAAACGCATGCTGGAGGGCTTACATCAGGAAATTGAATCTAGGGACAAGCTTCTGAAATATCGCGGCAAAGTGATCGCCAATTTAAGAAACCAATTGCTGGAAATCAACTCTACAAATAAGGTGCTGACTCGAACTTTAGCAAACTTAACACAGGTCATAATGGCGCAGAAAAACCGGATCAACAAGTCGTCTCCAACCGCAGGGAATTTTTTCCGCAACTACGCCGGTCCTACACCATTCCCCAGTAACTTGCGATCTAGCGTGGACCGTCCCTCACGCCCTTGCTGCATGGCCTTGAAACGAATGACGGACATTCTACGCGTTTATATGGAGACAACGCAGGAGCTGCGGGAACAGGTGACCGTGTTTCAACACTTAAACATTAGCGAACAGATACAAGCGTTGGCGGAGCAAGAAAGACTCAAGTTCAACGTTCGAAATTGTTCTCAATATTACAACGATCAACTGTACAATCTAACCAAGAAACCGGAGAGGTACTCCACTTATCAAACTTTCTCTGACGGGTTTTTTTACGAAGCCATCTACGAAATGCGAATGAAACAAAAATTCACCTCTAAGAGTTTCCATCGGAACAAGGATTTTTCGCGCGCAGTTAGCGTGGCGTTGCAAGAGCTGCTGAAAACATCAAAACTTCCAGCACAACATTTCCACATAGACGATGCGCTAGTGAAATACGACGAATTGTACGGCGCCGAATATAAAATCAGCTTCTTATACAACAACACACGGAAATTTGACGTGGACGTCGTTAAATCCTACGGGCCGCTGGTGACGCGTGATCGGCCGGTGGAACGAACGGTTTCGCACCAAGAGGTTATTAACATCATTGTGCCCGTGACAGGTCGCACAGATCGTTTTGTAGCTTTTCTAAACAACGTCAAGGTGGCGGTCGAAAGCGGCGAACGGATATACTTGACCGTGGTAATTTACGGAACGGATCCAGACAACGAAATTAAAAAGATGATTAAAAACTTCAGCGAAAGTAATCAATTCAACTCTTACGATATACTCAAGCGAGCGTTGCCGTTCAACCGCGGACGCGCTTTGCATGACGGGATACTTCGGTGGAACGGTTACGAAAACGTCCTCATGTTCTTGTGTGACGTGGACATGAAATTCGACGTCTCGTTTTTACAGCGCTGTCGAAAGCATACAATCGCAAGAAAATCCGTTTACATTCCGGTTGTCTTCAGTTTGTACAATCCCAAGGTGGTATTTAACGGAAACAAAACCAAGAAGAAATACTTTGAGATTGGCGAGAGCAGGGGCATTTGGAGGACGTTGGGGTACGGAATGGTGTGCACTTATAGGCCAGACTATATGCATGTGAAGGGCTACAATTTGCGTATAAATGGTTGGGGTGGAGAAGACATTAGTTTATATAACAGGTAATAATAAAAAATTTCTACTCTCTGAAAGAATATTTCATAGTCTTTTTGCGTAGCCTTATAAATCGTAATAGCTATAAGATTGATTGTAAATTCCCATGTAGCTATTTACCTGTTATATCTAAACTCTAAAACATTTTCATGTAGAGTTACATTCAATCGAAGTTGTATTTACTCAAAATGATAGACAAAATTTTTATTTAAATTATTTATTTATTTCAAAAGCTTTTCGGTACGTCAATCCTCAGTCACTCAGTGAAACAATTATAAACTGATTCAATAATTATTATTGTTTATAATTGTTCATGATTATAATTTAAAAATGGCGAATTTATTCACCATATAGTTACTCGATAATCATCTACTGCGAACAACATAATGTTGTCATAATGTAATCCTGTCCAAGTTATTTTTCTGAATTTGTTTATAGGTATATTAAAAAAGGATACAAGGTGATTCGCGCGCCAGATCCGGGCCTTTTCCATGTGTGGCACCCGAAAGACTGTCCGAAAAGTCTAACCACTAAACAGCATGAAGGTTGCCTGGGCTCAAAAGCGCGATTTGAAGGTTCGCAAAGGCAGCTGGGTATTATACTGCTAAATAGGACCTCGTTTTAATGTTATATATATTTTTTTCTAATTTGTTTTTTTTAACTTTTGTTAATATCGTTTGTTAATATGGAACAGTTGATTCTGAGTTCGAACAGAAGTAGTAAATAAGATGGTAAATTTTTCACTTTTCGTTTTTTTTCATGCTCTACTACGTCATCAGGTTCAATTCATGAAGCTCTCAGGACATTTTCGCACCTAATATAAAACTCGCTTAACCAGTCAAGTTACACTTAACGAGTTCCGCTCAAATATTTAAATGTAAGTCTGATTCCTACCGGTGCAACTCCCCTAAAAAGTTCCTTAGTTCTACGGGAGTCCTATTCAACTAGTTAATAAAGACTCCCTTTTGCTACCTCAGCCCCTGGCCTCGCAGGGGAAAAACGAGGAGTTCAACGAGTGACGAGCCGACAATTATTTTGCAATATTTTAATGTAGTTAAAATATTGGCCAAATGACGTCATAAAAGCCAAAAGATATGTTTGTTTGTTATAAAAACACGTTTTTCGCAAATAAAAAAACTGACTCTAAAAGAACATATAAAAAAATATTAGCGAAATCGATTTAGCGCCTAAAACCAGGCATAAAAACGTCCACATTTGAGGTCAAAAGCGTGTTTATACGCTAGTCTAAAAGTTATATTAATAAATTCACTTATTGGTTCATTCCTGCATTGAATTCCTCTTACTAAGATCTATTTTCGAATGCATTGCTTTATATTCAATGTTTTGATGGTGAAAGAGACATGCTTTCACATTGTCATTATTATTATTTTGAAAAATGATTATCAAAGTTCTAAAAGATGAAAATATCAAAGTTTCAGCATATTTATGTTCAGTTTGTTTCCGAATAAATGCAATCCTTAACAATATTACCCTGTGTTTGCAATTTTCGAAAATATACTGTTATTTCTGATAAACATAGAATCATTTTTGACAACCTGCAAAATAAATGTACATTGATAATTCTTTTATGGTTACAATTTTATAAAGGGAGTCATAATAAACTATAGGAGTCATCTTTTCCTAGGAATATTAACTCTAGCTTGACAACCCCCGGATTTCCGTTCAGTACCACTGATTTGCGGCATTTTCTACGAAATCCGTTCTAAAAAAATAACAATTTTTTGGAACCTTAAAGTCCTCTAACTTTTGATCGCGCAGTTCGATTTCAACAATTGACCTCATGTTTTTCTTCTCTTTTTGTATTCTATACAACAGTAATAACAATGATAGTATATCTGCCATTTGAAAAATCCTCCGCGATCCCTACTCAAGGCTAGCGAGTCTTAATTTTCTAGTTTGAAATAACTGGGGAGTTAATATTTACTAGTTTATTTTAACTGGGGAGTCAATTTAAACCAGTTTATGTTGACTGGGAAGTCATAATTTAGGGGGGGGGGGGGGGGGGGTTCAAATTTTCAGTGACACCGGTGTCATACTCCCGTAAATTTGCAGTCCCCAGTCATTATTTACTAGTAAGGGATTCAGTTTTTTCTAGTTAATAATAACTCGGTTTACCCCCAGTAAAATAATGACTCCCCTGTATTTTATAAGTTTAACTTAACCAGAACATGACTTACTTTTTAAGGGACTGTATGGGCAAGTTTATTTTTGACCGCCTTTGCCTCTGACCATTTAGACAAAATACATAGTCGGTACAAATAATAAGGTGTTTATATCCGTCAATATCAGGTAGGCTGCACAGATCAACGCCAATTTGCTTCATAACTTGATTAGGCACACTCTGCAAATCAGAGAAGAGCTGGTTATTTGAGATGTGGTCAGTGGTTACTATAAGTTTATTTCGAGAGAAAAAAAAGCATTGGTGGTTGCGTTACTATTAGCTAAGCATGTATGCATTACAGTCGACAATTGGAGTTCATATTGCAAAGGATATCATAACTGTTCATTGGTATGGTGAGAATGGAGAAAGGAAAAAGGCTTGTTTAGCTATGAGAAGAGTATTTGGTCGGGTCACCTATGACGTTTTGGCAGAACTAATATCTGGTATAATAGAAGAGTATGGCCTAACTGACAAAGTTACACATTGTGTCACTGACAAAGGCTCGAACTTTGTGGAAGCGTTTCATGAGTTTCGCGATTCAAGTCAGACAAGTAAGCAAGCAGTTACGGTTAGCGATTTTGACTCTGATGACTTTGAAGAAGATCAAGTATCTGCAGTGCCGATATCGGATGTGATAACTACCGAGTTGCAAGATGATATGTACTCCTTACCCAAGCATTTTTGCTGTGCCGCACACCGCTTAAATCTTGTAGCATCCCAGGACACTCAACCAGCTCTTGAAAATCCAACTTGCAAACGCTTGTATCCGTCGCCGACGGGTAAAGTACAAATGATATGGAATAAGCAGGATAGATCAGTATTGGCATCAGAAAAGATCCAGAATGAGCTAGATGGCCTCTTTGTAAATCCATGCTCTATGCGTTGGAACTCTTTGTACAATGCAATGAGTAGGGTGCATAAGTTCAATGGAGCCAGCAATCATCAGTCTTATTCCAGTCTATTCCAGATGTCAGACCTGTCACAAAAGATGAAACTGTATTTCTGGTGATGAAACCTTTCATTCCGATGGTTTAGATATTTTGCAAGGTGATCACACAGCTACTGCTGGTCATCTACTTACATCCTAGAAGAGTAGAGTCATCTTCAAAGCCTCAAATATACTTCTGGTCTTGTCGCTCTGTGCAGACGCTTTGAAAGTAAATTGGAATGTGACAATTTCATTGTGGCTGCTGCTTTACACTCTAGCTTTAAGCTTGATTGTATTAGAGATGGAGAGGACAAAGATAAACATTTGTCGAGCTAGAAGACAAAATAAAACTTTAACATGGTAGTGAAGCTAATTATCATTGGCTTATTACCTTAATATGTTTTTTTTGTTATATATATATAAGATTGACACAAATAAGAGGATTTCCTAGAAAATCCAAACGATTTACTTTATTCTTATCTTACAACTTAGGAAAAAAATGAAAGCTAGAATAGGAGAGTTTACCTTTTGTTCCTCCAATGCCAATTCGAGTTCTTTCCCCACTTTTGGTATTTTCAGTACACTCCAAAGACCTCCACGAAAAACATTCAAGTTGTTCTTTTAACGGCGCGTTTCTTCTTTTCTCCATTGGTGAATTGTTACATGGTTTTCCAGAACCTAGTAAAACATCGATGGTAAAACTCATGGTTCTTTTCCAGCGTAATATAGACTAAGTCTTCTTTTAAAGAGCTGATACGTCAGAATGTCGTCCAACAGATATGTCATTAATGTCGTCTGGCTCTATGAAACCGAGCGAGGTTGTGAACTGCTGGGTTTAATAGATGGTTGTCAATAGGTTTCGTATCAATCATTAATTTCATTTATAGGGAAAGTTTCGAAATTGCTATTTATATCTAATAAATGAAAAGATACATTTCGCGCGCAAACCGGTGGGCGAATTCTACGTTTTAAAAGAAATGTTCATTTAAATAGCAAGAAACTTCGAAAGATATGAATTTTGTCTGTTTGTATTCATTTCTTGTGTTGGACCATATTTGAAATTAAACAATGAAAAATTAAAAATTCTTGAGATAATGCAAAATATCGACATTAATATGCGTCTGGTGAATTACTGGACATTCAGTAATTCGAAATATATAACAAAACAATTTGAAACTAATATTAATATATAGATATTTAATACTATGTTTTAAGTTGTGTTTGAAATTGTTGCGAACAGTCGATGGATGTAATAATTATCTGACCATATGATTAGCCGTTTAAGCGCCTTGAATATTGCCATCCAATGGGCATATTGATCTATTTTATATCAAACATTTTTCGTGCAGAGCAGCTTAACATTCCTTAAAAATATTTCGAATTATTATTGCTATAAAAAGATGTACAGAAATCCTCTAATTAACGATGACTTGTTTTGTTATACTGATTCTTCATTTCATTGTGTTAAAAATCGAGTTGGCTTTTATCCGCCGCGGAATAAATCTTTGCTTCCAATATTCGTGACCACAAACATTAACAATGTTTTTGATTCATTTATTCCAGTATTGACCTATAGTGGGCGTAAAACATTAGGTGGGCAGAGATTGGATGATTCACGAATGAGTATTGAAAATCTTTCTAATTAGACGTTCAGTGAAAAAACTGCGAGAGAATGTTAATTGGATATAAACGCAAACAAATGAAAACTAACTACACATATCATGCATCTGGCATCAGTTTAGTAGAAACACATTTCATTTCTCACGTGAGAGTTGTGGAACAAAACTTTTTCACCAGGAATTGTAATAACTAAGAACATTTAAAACTGAGAAGATCATGGAAATCTTTTTCCATACATAACAAGGAAAGTTAAGATGAAAAAAAAAACAGTTTAAATATTTCATGTAGTAGACTTTTATACTGGTAAATGTATCACGCGAAAAGACTCATCTTGTAATTATTATGAACACAGTTATTGTAGTGAAAAAAAAAGAAGAAGAAGAAAAAAGTTATTGTAGTGAGCACGCATCTGGAGACGTAAAATAAAACTTGGATATTTTTTTCATCGAACGTTCAACATCGTTATCCCTTTAAATGACTACATTTAGGGGGCAATGCACTATTTCAGTCAAAAGAAAATTTAAAATATAGTCTTACTTCCATAATTTGATATTGTAGTATCGAAAGTATAGCATCCTTCATGTTTTAAATTTTACTTACTTTAACAACTTTAATTTGCCTTCTTTCATATAGTGTTTTATTACGAAACGTGATTCATCTTTGACTTTTGGGGTCCTGATTTTACGTAACCGACATTATGATTTGTATAACTTGTGTTTATTGACTCTGTTTTATCGTAAGATTGGGACGCTTGATGTAATTGTTCTCGGTAATTGATTGAGAGAAATTTGATTGGGTAATGAAAATAATATAAGGTTAGAGTTAATTGATCTCTTAGTGATAGAAGCAATTAAATCTCCTAAATGAAAAAATCAAATGCTTTTACCTCAAATTGTCACTACAATTCCATTGCACTCCTATTAAATGGATGTAGAAGAACACCCAATATTCATTGGTTATTAACATCACTGGAGTTGTTTGAAAGCGAATTTTTATTCAAGGTACCCATTATTTCATGTTGAAAGCAAAATACTTTCTTGTCTTGAAAATCCTTTAAGTGTTTGTATATCATTTAATTGTGTAGACTCATTTCCTAAAATTAGTGACGTATCTGATCTAATAAAAATGGAAGCTTTACTTAATTTCAAAGACAAAACATTTTTGTCTTTTTTATGCCTTCCATCAGTTATAAATATACTAATTATTTTTTTGTACCGACTGAATATTATATTTTATGGTGTGATTCAGACAATTCTTCAATAAATAAAAAGAATTGGACTCCAAATCACTTTGCATTGATTGTTAAAAAACACCAATTCTTCTTTCTTGTAAACAAACAATTCACATAAATTTAAAAAAAAAGCATGTTTCGGTTACCTCAACTAATCCATTGAGTAAATAATTCCCACCGTTAAATGTTTCTCCTGATAATTTTTTTGAAAATAATATTTCTTTAAAACCAAAAATCAAAGGTGAAATGAATGAAGTGAAGAACATGGTAGGACTGATATCAGGTGTGAGCATCGTCAGATCTGTTACCCAACTATCACATCACAAGATAGATAACATTAGGTTGCGAATAGTTACTTTTCATGTCGCCACACCGAGAGGCCAAACAGGTGAGGAAGTTAAAATGTTAGAACGTAGATCTGTTAATGTGTGCTGTTTTCAGGAAGTCGGGTGGAGAGGAGATTCAATAAAAATTGTAGAAGGTAGAAGGGGAAGGTCTAAACTTTTCTGGATTGGTAATAGTGAGGTATATCGGGCAGTAGGAATATTCATAGCAGCGAAGTGGGTATGAGAAAGTAATTGATGTAAAACCTGTCAATGATCACTGATAGGTAATAGGATTTGGACTTTTGCATCAGTTGATGCACATCAGTGTGGACACGGTGAGGAAGATAATGATAAGTTTTATGATGAGTTAATAGCAGACACATCTAAGTTTGAAGACATGTTTGGAAGTCATCTGAATGTTATAATGGTATGCGCGGAGGCTGTGGTTTTGGGAGTAGAAATGAGGAAAGATTGCTCGAGTTTTGGAACAGCGACATCCATGGTGGTTTGCAATATATTGTTCAATAAGAGACCTGTCGTGGGTTAATTACATGAATCAGGCGATTGTGAGACACATTACTACTAGATGTAGATTGAGAAAGACATTGCAAGAGATAATTAGGACTGATTTACTACAAAGAAATTTTAGTTTAGATCTGGAACAGTCTAGATGACAGTTGAAATGACAGTTGAAATGGTAAAAATTAATGAAATTCCTCGACATAAACTTAAAAAGTGTCTTTTTCAAAATATAATATCATCGTACGAGTAATACCTTATCAATAATTATTGCCCTCTTCGAACATACATCTCAGTTTTTAATTATTATAATATGTTATATAGTTGGATGGATGCTAGAAGAACAAGTTTTCTCAATTGCGTTAATTTGCAAATTGACAAAAACACCTTGTCTTTCAGATGAACCGTTTGTGGACTAAAACAAAATGTCACGCATTCTTCAAGCTGCAATAAAACTCCAAAAAGCAAAACTCACCAAAAATACTGATCATGGTTGCTTCCAACGGCATTAAAGGGAGAGCTAAAACCCGTATCAACAATCTCCAGATGCGTTATATGAACACAAGCGTTTACAATAAAGTCTAAACCACAGCCAGCTTGGAAAACAGCAGCCTCGTCCTGTTTAGAAGTACGAACATGACGGGTGAAGTAGAACTCCTGTGAATCGTTACTCAAACAGCTTCCCTCATCTCCACTCAAAAGCAAACTGGGTGTGTATATCATACAGCCCTTTGAGTCCCTTTTCTTTGAATCTATGTTGTTTACAAGGCTGCATGCAGGAATAGCAAGTGACTTAAGTGATGTCATTGAAGCAATTATTGAGCAGAGCTTATTTTTGTCAGTGTTCAACGCGTGAATGTGCAATGAGAGAAGATTTAATTCAGCAAGTTTCTTGCAATTTTTAGCTAGCGCCTGAAGACCATGTAGCTCCTAAACACAATAAAACACAAAAACCTTTTTTTTATTCAACTTAAATATACACAAACAATGAACCATTTAAAAAAAGTCTCATCTATCTCAGTGGATATTTCTCTTATTAATACGCTATTTTATTTTTGCTAGTTTAAACAATTAATTAGACTATTTTTCTAATGGATTTTTTACTTGAATTGCTTTTGATAATATGCTTACTCACCTAATTCTTTATTTTAAAAAGGTGTCATTCCTTTGCCTAGTTAACCTATTGAATGACACCATCCAATTTGACAAATATAGATATTTCCTTTTATTGAAAATCAATCTTTTGTGTTGAAAAACTTTAAATTATATTTAAGAGAGAAAATGTGTCTATTTGTTGTTTTTGGAAAATAAAATTTTTGTTGTTGTTGTTGTTGTAGATCAGATTGATAGACGACCATTAATATACTTCGTCCAACCCATGCTAGCAGAATAACCGATAAATAGATTTAATGGACTAGTAATGCTTTTTACACATGGATCACCTTCTTTACTGAACCTGTAGAGTATGAGGATTGGCATGTTAAGCTTTTCCAGCTTTGTATTTTACTGTGGAATAAAAGATATTGGTGCTTAGCCAATGAGCTCAAAGATGTTAAATAACTTGCATACCAAACATTATTTCTAAGTGTTATGTTTAGGTGTTATGTTAGTTAGTGAATGGGTGAAAATGAGTGCTCTCCTCTGTAGTTTAGGTTCTGCTGATAGAAAATTAATTTCTTTGTTACTTACAGTAGAGTTTGGTAGATTCATGAGGTAGAATGTATGAAGTCATTTTATGTTGTGTGTATTTAAACTTAACACAGGTCATAATGGCGCAAAAAACCGCATCAACGAGTCGTCTCCAACCGCAGAGAATTTTTCCGCAACTACGCCGGTTCGACAGAATTCCCCAGTAACTTACGATCTAGTGTGGACCATCCCTTGCGCCCTTGCTGCATGGCCTTGAAACGAATAATGGACATTCTACGCGTTCATATGGAGACATCGCAGAAGCTGCGGGAACAGGTGACCGTGTTTCAACACCTAAACATTAGCAAACAGATACAAGCGTTGGCGGAGCAAGAAAGACTCAAGTTCAACGTTCGAAATTGTTCTCAATATTACAACGATCAACTGTACAATCTAACCAAGAAACCGGAGAGGTACTCCACTTATCAAACTTTCTCTGATAGGTATTTTACGAAGCCATCTACGAAATGCAAATTCACCTCTAATTCGCATTTAAAGAGATAGGCTCAACCAGGCAAGAGAAAAAGGTCGAAGTTTCATTTCACGTCAACAGATAGCTGCTCGTTACAATAACTTTCTGTGTTCATTATAACTACAAGATAATTTTGTTTTGCGTGATACATTTACTTTACCCGTATACACGTCTGCTACATGAAATATTTAAAAAGTTAACATCTTTATTTAGTGTGGATTATGAATCACAAGAAAACTTATTCAAACTGAATACATATTTTCAATGTTATTTTAAATAACAACTCTGCGAATGTTGGCTGAATTATTTTTAAATCAACTTATTCATTTAAATAACAATTTTAGATTTATCTCCAACGATTTCTTTTATCTTCAACTATTGCCCATTTTCTAAATATGTTTTCTGTTAAGTGATCATTTTAACGATAGCTACTCAATGAAAGCCTTTTACTCGTATCTTTTTTCCTGTTCAAATCTGTAAAGAAATTACGATAACTGATCAATTACCTTCCTTTTTTACTCAAAAGATATAAGTTTAGTTATTACAACCAGTTAAACTACCGTAAGAGAAGGGGTCTAATTAGAAAATTAGTTTATCCTCGTTTGCAAAACAGTTATAGTTTCTACATCCAGAGCTATGATGAGGCAACTTCAGAAAGTCAGTGAAAAGCCTTATTTGAGCACTAATCTTAAAACTTATTGAATTTTCTATAATACCATCCGCTTTGGATTAGGGTTATAGTTGGCGTTAGAACGCATTGGAACCTACTGAAAGATCATATACCTCTCTCAAAATTAGAATCGTGGGAGATGTTTGCGTGGACACATAACATTCAACCCTAGTCTACTCTATTAAATATTTAAATCGTTTCTAACATTTTGTTCATTGATGTGGGCGTGTAAATAAACGATCTAATGAGTTGATATCCGTATAACAAATTTTTCATTGCATAATCTTTTTTCTATAAGCTACAACAAACAATAATTTAAATAAACCGGTTAGTTTTATCCGCTTCCAAGAACCCACTTTAAATATATTCATAAGTGTGATTCTGAAATGATTAGCGATAGATAAAGTCTCCATGTTTCTGGTAAGCCAAGACTGAGCGCCAAGTTCATTCGTTCACATACAGAGAGGTAACGTGTGGCAAGGAATTTATTCTCCAAATTGATTAGCTGTTCATATGTAAAAACAGTGCGGTATCGTGGTTGTTTGGATGATAAAGTGCCACTTTTTATTTTCCTTCCACTTAAGGTCAGTTGTCGAGCTAGAAGACAAAATAAAACTTTAACATGGTAGTGAAGCTAATTATCATTGGTTTATTACCTTAATATGTTTTTCTTATTATATATATAAGATTGACACAAATGAGAGGATTTTCTAGAAAACCAAACGATTTACTTTATTCTTATCTTACAACTTAGGAAAAAAATGAAAGCTAGAATAGGAGAGTTTACCTTTTGTTCCTCCAATACCAATTCGAGTTCTTTCCTCACTTTTGGTATTTTCAGTACACTCCAAAGACCTCTACGAAAAACATTCAAGTTGTTCTTTTAACGGCGCGTTTCTTCTTTTCTCTATTGGTGAATTGTTACATGGTTTTCCAGAACCAAGTAAAACATCGATCGTAAAACTCATGGTTCTTTTCCAGCGTAATATAGACTAAGTCTTCTTTTAAAGAGCTGTTACTTCAGAATGTTGTTTGACCCGGCATCAACGTCTGGCTTGATAAAACTGAGAGAAATTGTGAACTGCTGGGTTTAATAGATGGTTTTCAATAGGTTTCGTATCAATTATTGAGTCCATGTATAGGGAATGGCTCTTCATAACTAATAAATGAAAACATACATTTCCCGCGCAAAGCCGTGGGCAATTTCTTTCGTTGTAAAAGAAATGTCTATTTGAATAGCAAGAAACTTCGAAAGATATGAATTTTGTCTGTTTGCAATCACTTCTTGTGTTGCAACATATTTGAAATTGAACAATAAAAAATTAGAAATTCTTGAGGTAATGCAAAATATTGACATTTCCATGCGCCTGGTAAAGTACTGGACATTCATTAATTCGAAATATACAACAAAACAATTTGATATGTTTCACCTGTGTTGAAAGTTAGGCTTCAATTTGATGCGTTAAAGAAAGTTCCTTTCGCAGGCGTACAACTAAGCAAGTAATACAAACTACCCTTTAATTCTCACGAACAGTCGATAAAGCCATTTTATTGATCCTGATGACGTCATCAAAAACGCAAAAAAAAATATTTTTAAAATATAAAGTATGATATACCGCTGAAAAGACAATTTTATGCTAAATAAAGATTTTGTCTAGGTCATGTCATAAAAATGAAGCTACCGAGAGATAAGTAGCTACCCAGTCTACTATAAAATTGTCAAGTATAAATAAAAAATCTCACTAAAATGTTCAAAATTATACAATATACAAAAAAATCATAGAATAGACAAATAACTATGATAAACTCAAACTTTAATAAAGATTAATTAGCATCCACCACAAAAGCAGAGTTCAGTACAGCTCAAATCAGATTTCTTGCATTTACACTGTTTCCCACATGTTTTCTTACAACTACATTTGATAAGTTCTTTGCATGCCTTGCTGGCTTCAGGCTGTGTCATCCAGAGTGGTTAAATCGCATTTCCATCTTGCGTCCAACCCCATTTATGGTAATCCTTGAAAGGGATGTTTCTTTTTGTCGCACTGCACCAAATACTAAATATGAAAAAAAATATGATATATAAATTGCTTTGGTAAATAAAGTTTCAGCGATCTCATTAAAAAAATTACAAGAACAATATCATACCTGCTCTGCATCATTGCTCGCTTAACGTGAAGTTTTAAGCAATTCTTTGTAGGAGGTAATGATTCGACAGATCGTTGTTTTTTTTTGTAAACAAACTCCTTCAATATTAGTTTACTTTGGTGCACGGACTTGTTCGATCGTATAGCATTACCACAAATCTTTGTATGTGATCAAAGTCTTCATCGCTCAGTTCATTGTTATCAGACAGACTATTTTCTATTTCATAAAATCTTGCCTTTCTACCAAACGGATTCACCAAAGGTTCTCCGTTACTTTGCTGCGTTACATTTGGTCCAATATGTATCAATACTTTAAAGGGCCTCTAACGAGATAATAACAAATTCGCCACTTTCAAGCATTATATCCAAAACAAGTTTATATTAGTATTTCTTTATTTATAAGAATATCTAGCTTCTTTTTATGAAATATTTAGTCATCATCATTATCATCATCATCATCCTCATTGTTCTGCGCGTTGTTAAACGACACCGGCCGTAAAAATATGAAAAAATAATAAATGAAAAAAATCAATAGTTAGTAGATAAAAAACAATGTATCAGTATACCGTATTTTCTCCAATAAACGCCCCCTTTCCTTTAAACGCCTCTCTCTAATAAACGCCCCCTCTTAAAGTAAAAATATTATATAAACGCCCCTCTCTATTAAATGCCACCCTAGTGTGATGAAAAGGGGGCGTTTATTAGAAAAAATATATTATTTATTAAAAATAAAGCTTTGTTGTTGTTAATTCTCGTTTCTTTTCTTTTAATTAACATAAATCGGAAACATTCGATAGATCTTTTTTCCTTGATGCTTCAACTCCAAACAAAATTTATATCGTGTTTTTTTCAATTTCTTGATCCAAGACCATCGCATTTTTCTTATCATTCGTCAAAGCAATGAACTGTGCAGAACCTACCAACCAACTTCACGTTGAACTTTGAGAAAAATTCTAGGAATGTTTACTTTCCAAAAACGACTGTTAGCTTGGGATACCTTTGAAGCTCACATGTCAAAAGCGTTGAAAAAGTTGTTAAAATAAATGAAAACAGATGACGCCCTTATTTCCGGTGGATGTACAAAGTACATCTAAACCCCGACGTTGTTTGGAATAAGCCATTCAAGGGACATTTTATGGAATTCTAAGATGAATGGCTAGCAAGTGGTGTCCATCAATACACCGAAACCGGAAACATCACGGCAATTAATAGTTACCTGGATTTTGGAAGCGTAGAATTGTCTCGACAAAAGTATGATAGTGAATTCGTTCAAGAGCTGTGGATTGAATTTGAAAAGTGATGGAAGTGAAGACGATTTGATCCATTGTTTTAAAAAAGATAAACCTTGTGCTGCTGGCTCTGCTCTTTTGAAAGAGCAGTTCGGTTTTTTAAAAAACGCAGATGAACTAAACAAGAACTCCTTTGAGCCAACTGATTCGGACGTTGAAGATGCCAATATTGAAGAGAATTTAATTGATAGAAGCCCTTCAAAATATTGATACAGATTGGACCAAATGTAACGGAGCAAAGTAACGGAGAATCTTTAGTGAATCCGTTTGGTAAAAAAGGCAAGATTTTATGAGATAGAAAATAGCCTGTCTTATTATTATTATTATTATTAAAACTTTATTTATACAAGTTGACACTTGCCAACAAAAATACAAATGTTGCTATCATAAGATAAGACCTGTTATATCATAAAAATAAAAGTATAATTTAAAACCACAAATATATATATATATAATAAATAATAATATATTATATAATATAATATATAATATAATATATATATATTATATATATATATATATATATAAATTATATATATAAAAACACATTAAGATTGAGGCGAAAGTAGAAATTATGCTAGAAAAATAGAAGCAAAATAGGCAATAAGAACAGATATTGTTTGTTCAGAAAAACTTGTCATAGCTTCAGTCTGACAACAATAAACTGAGCGATGAAGACTTTAATTACATACAAAGATGGTAAAGATTTGTGGTAATGCTATACGATTGAACAAGTCCGTGCACCAAAGTAAACCAATGTCGAAAGATTTTGTTTACAAAAAAGCAACAATCTGTCGAATCATTACCTCCGACAAAGAATTGCTTAAAACTTCACGTTAAGCGAGCAATGTTGCAGAGCAGGTATAATATGGTTCTTGTAATTTTTTTAATAAGATCGCTGAAACTTTATTTACCAAAGCAATTTATATCTTATTTTTTCTTTTATATTTAGTATTTGTTGCAGTGTGACAAAAAAAACACATACCTTTCAAGGATTACCATAAATGGGGTTGGACGCAAGATGGAAATGCGATTAAACCTCTCTGGATGACACAGCCTGAAGCCAGCAAGGCATGCAAAGAACTTATCAAATGTAGTTGTAAGAAAACATGTGGGAAACAGTGTAAATGCAAGAAATCTGATTTGAGCTGTACTGAACTCTGCTTTTGTGGTGGATGCTAATTGATCTTATTAAAGTTTGAGTTTATCATAGTTATTTGTCTATTCTATGATTTTTTGTATATTGTATAATTTTGAACATTTTAGTAAGATTTTTTATTTATACTTGACAATTTTATAGTAGACTGGGTAGCTACTTATCTCTCGGTAGCTTCATTTTTATGACATGACCTAGACAAAATCTTTATTAGCATAAAATTGTTTTTTCAGCGGTATATCATACTTTATATTTTGAAAATAATTTTTTTGCGTTTTTGATGACGTCATCATTTTAAACTTTAAGGCCCAATAACTTCTCATG